>PVKA01000784.1:0-91579 GCA_004027165.1 Ctenomys sociabilis | reverse complement strand
ACCCCAAATGATCAGTTAACTGTTCACAAAGTAAATTTAATTTCATTAAACATGCACTGATTATTCATACAAGTGTAATAAGAATAATATTTCTATGTGTTTTCTAATATGTTTTAGTCAGGGCATTGTAATAAAGCCCCCAAAGGCCTTTATTGACTTTGTGTCAGACAACATTAGTTTTTGTAAAAGTTTCTAGTAATGAGAAATTTTAGATTATACCTTCAAAACCTCTCTGGGCTAAGGACTCAAGCTAAGGCCTTGTTCCATTGTGCTCTATTATAAGGAAACGGATTTTTATGTCATCTACACAAATATTCATATTAAAAATAAAAATATTTAAGAAGAGATTTTTGAATTCAAGAGCAGATAAGCAGAAATGTTCCCTTTTTGTTTATAAAAGTTCACTTTGCCAAATTTCTCTAAATTACAGATAGCCTACAGAAAAAATAAAAATTATTTTAATCTAGAAAACAAGGGATTGAAAACTATGGTGAATGTTTAAGTGTTTTAAAAATTATTAAAGTGAAAGATGCACTGTCATCTCTTAAGAGGACGCTCCGCTTCAGGAACAGACCTCACTTCAGGAACACTCATCGTTCCCTGCGACTTGCTGAATTCGCCCCGGAAGTCCTCTGTGTGAAGGTCTTCAGTTGCGTTGCTATGGCTGCCTCAATATGACAAATCAGTTCAAAACGTCTACACTTCATGGTCACTTTGATTTTGGAGAAGAGTCGGAAAGCATGCGGTGGCAAGTCTGGAGAATGAGGTGAAAGGACCCACATTTTTTCACGTAGCAACACATAGCTTTGATCATACCTTGTAGAGATGCTCCCAAGAGAGAACTTCCAGAACAATCAACATTGTCTCAGGAAGAAGCAAACAACACAAGGGATCAATCAATGGCAATGTGTCATGGACGCTCATAATTCCTAAAATTTAAACACAAACTAGACTTTTGCCTTCTATTGTCTGCCAAAGTCTCCCTGCAATGCAACATATCAAATAGGTCTAATTAGTTTCAACATCTCTCTTTTGTAAGAAGAGAAAATTGTTTCTTTTGAGACATTGAAGGAAATTCTGAAAGTTAATTTGAGTTGAAAAATACTTAATTTGGAATTTGATGTTTGGAAGCTATCAAAATGTCAAAAGGTTTTACACACTTGATTAATAGGAGCATGGGTCAGTGTGAAACATTATCAAAATGATTAAAGATTTAAAAGGTAAATACAGAAAATTGCATGACTGCAAAAGAAAAGAGAACTTGGCTCTTCTAATAGCAAAATGGTTCACTCTTCTGTAATAATAACCAAAGACCTAGTAAAATGGATATGAAATTATCTTGATAAAACATAAAATCTTTCTTTTCTAGGTCTTCTTAAAAGACCAAGGAAAAAAATTTCATAATCAAAAATAGAGTGATACTCCAAGAAAATTTTGTCTTTGTAATAGAGGGAGAGTGAAATTCTAACTTTTAATCTGCTTTTATTAAAATCATAAAATAAAAAAAATTTATCTAAGCCCAGTAGTTTGACCACATCCACGGTGTATGTTTGTTAGGTTTATTTAGGGATGAGGAGATGGCTCAGTGGAATAAGCGCTTCCCTGGTAAGTGCAAGTGTCTGAGTTCAATCCCCAGTTCTGGAAAAAAAAAAAAAAAAAAAAAAAAGATTAATATTATGTTTATTTACCTGAATATTATTTTTTCATCTGTTTCCACGTGAATCTTGACCTTCTTGCATAGCTCCAAGAACATGTGGAACAAATCAGTCAATTCTAAATAGCAATGAAAGATTCAGAGGAGTGGGGACCATTTTACTAGCAAAAGCAGGCAGAGCTTTATAAGGAGCCTGGCTATTCTTTCCACACCAAATAGAGACAAGTTCTAATTGAGCTGAGACTGAAAAATATCAAGTGAGATACCTGAGAGCCACGTAATCCTGCCTCCTTCCCAGTCCCATCCCCACCAACAATGCCCACCCCCAATGTGCCTTTGTTTCCTCAGTCTATAAAACAGGGTTCAGAAAGAAGGATGCTAATGAAAGGTGGACAAGGCCACAGCTCCCGGCCCACAGAAGGTGCTGAGGAAAGAAGATTTCTTATGCGGAAAAAAGCCTTCCTTAACAGCCTGGAATAGGCAGTGGAAGCCCATCACAAGGATTCCAAAAGTCTTTCTAGAATTCTGTCTTGAGCAGCACTAAAACCTTTTGCAAAAACTTTGCCAAGCAAGGGCAGTTGGGGTAAACAAGAGACAGCTGGTTTCACTCAAGACACCAGTACACAGCGGCTGGGGTTCCGCTGTACCAACCCCACCCGGGGAGAGCTGAGGCTACTGAGAGTGGGCGTGGTGACTCGCACCTGTAATACCAGAAAAACCACAGAACAGGGGCTGGAGGTTTGGCTCAAGAGTAGAACTCTTGCCTAGCTAGTTGGTTAAGCCCTGGATTCCATCCTTGGGCACCAGAAACAAACAAAAAAAAAACCCAATAAACCTCACCTAAAAACTATAGAACTACCCTTCTTCCCATATTTTTACCCCAATACCTCTCCAAGGAAACCCAAAACTGTGAAACAGACAAGGCTGCACTCCTCCCTTCCTGGATTCTCACAGGAGCTCCTTACCCCAAGCTCCTCATCTGCACAGTAAGGGTCTAGAAGGCCCCAAGGTCCTTTCAGCCTTGCCTGCCACTTCAAGTCACAGTGTCAGCGGCAGTTAGGTAAGAGCACAGCTGACCTTTACTGAAGGATTTGGACATGCCTGGTTCTATCAGCTCTGCACACTTTATCTCCTTTTACCCTCCTATGTCCCCAGGGGGCAGGTACTGAAGCTCTTATTCATAACTTCTTTGTATAGCTGAGGAGTACAAGGCCCAATAAAAGACAGTGAAAAGGGGACTATTGTCAATAGAAGCCCCATGCTCAGGGTCATTTGGCTTCTAAGTGATGGCATCAGGAAGTAATTCTAAGGAGTCTGGCTGCAGAAGCTGTTTTCAGCCTAGCTCTTGAAATTTCTCAGTTCTGAGAATCGAAGGCTATCTTTTGGACCTAAAGTCTCTGCTACTCCACAGCCAGCCTTGTGACATTCATCTTTTGGATTCAATCTTGTGTTTTGTTTTCAAACAAGGTGAGGGTATCATCATAAATTATCCTCTTCTATCAGCAGTAAGGTGGACCCCTGAGGAGAGCTCTAACCTAAGCGAGCCTCAAGCTGCCGTTAGCTTTGACAGCACCCACAGCTGCCGGTGAAAAGATTACCGTTGAAGATCTGAGACAGGAAATGCAGGGGTGCTAGCAAGGGCGGAGCATCTGTGCCTGTAAGTGCTTTCTAACATTTCCTTATTTCGTAGTCACTCCACTCTGGGGCAGAAGATAGTACTTCCTCTTCACAGGTGATAAAACTGAGCATTAGGGAAATTTTCTCTCAATGCCCCTCTCGGGAGTGGCAGAGTCTAGATTTGAACCTGTAATTTTCAGACTTCACATCACACTGCTACAGGTGTCATGGCCTTCAGGAATAGCAGATCTCAGCTCTTCTTCAGAACCTTCCTCCAAGCTCCTAAGTGCCCTCCTGGCCTGCATGACTTGACCCCCACCATGGCTGTTCTCCACCATGGTCTCCCCACTTCCAGGAGGCCTGGAAGGCAGAGCAGCAGAGCAGTCAAAAGAATGAGGTGAATGAACACCCCAGGACAGGTGTGCAAACCAGATTCTGAGGTGCTGAGAAAAAGGAGAAATTCCCAGCCCCTGGACTGCAGGCTTTGAGGGCCCTTTACCCTGGGAAACCCTCAAGCTCCTGAAGACTGACTCCTCTTCCCTCCTACACATGGTGACCCTCTTACAGCTCTGTGCAATTCCAGGGTGACTTTTGGGTTCAGAGTCATTGCTCAGGGTCCAAATTTCTCTCTAAAAATTGAATGGGTGATGGAGCCTTCAGATTGTCCCAGCTGTAAGGACACGATTCAAACAGATGCATTCAAACAATTTGCCCTAACTGACCACAGGAAGCAGGTAAGCACTTAGCAGAAGGTTCTTTCCAAGGCGGAAACCCACAGGTGTTCTAAGGAGGGAGTCAGAGAGTTCCAGAGGGGCAGGGAGGAGATGAAAGAAAAGAAGCTTCTCCAGCTTGCAGTCCATGGAATAGGTAAAGGATTTCACCTGGAGATGGCTGCCAATGACCCAGGAAGGTTCCTGTTCAACCTCAACATGACTTTGCTTTGATTGAAGATCTGGGACCACGGAGATAGCTCAGTGGCATAGGCACCTGCCTGGCAAATGCAAGGTCCTAAGTTTGATCCCCAGTTGGGGAAAAAAAAAAAATAGAAAGTCTGCATTCCATCCTAGGTCTGGAATCTAAAAGAAAAGGAAAACTTGAGTTAATTCAAGTTTTATTACTCTGGATGTCTCTCTTGCCTCAATATAACCCAGTAGTTCTGGGTTACTGAAGGTCCTATAGTGAAAGAGATTCACCAGGTAGGCTGTCAGAGCGAGACTTGAACCCAGCCCCCTACATCTCCACTCTAGATAATTGGATACCAGGTGCTGGCACTGGGCTATCAATATCCACCAGCTATATGATCCTGGATGAGTCATCTTTCTGAGCCTCAGTTTTGTGCCTTCATAAACAAACAGCTTCTGTCAGGGCCCTGAAGGAATTAGGTCTGATCCAGGCATAGAGGGGGCATTCAGTATATATCATCTGCAGAGCTTGGAATTTTCTCAAGCAAAGCCAAGCCCTGAGGTTGGGAGTCCTGCTCTATACCTTCCTCCCAGGGCTGTGACTTCAGATGAGTTCCTAAACCCATGTCTGCTACTCTGAAATGAGGATGAAAGTGCTATAGGTTCACAGGGCTATGGCAGGGAGGACACTGTGAAGATGATGGCACCTCGCCGATTCGGAGGGGAGCAGAGACAAAAAGGCGGGACTGGAGTGTCCCTATGTGGGAGTGGATCACTCAGATAGGGAGGCATGATGGGGGTGTGGGGAGGGTGCAAATGGCCAGAAAGAACCGAACCACCACTACAAAGGAACAGAACAGTAGCAGAGATGGACATTCCCAGCCACAGGAGAAGGCCTGATAGGTACAGAGCAAGGGTGAACCGGAAGGGTTGAAGGTTAGTGTCTTTCCCCTTTTCTTCCACTCAAGGCAGCCACTAAGAATGACCACCCACAATGACCTTCTTTCTTTATAGCCAAGGGAAGTCACCCACCCACCCCACTTCTTCTTTTTTTGGTATCTCTGCTAAGAAAAAGCGATGCTTACAGAGTTCCTGGGTAGGAGGGTCCACACTCGAGGGGAATAAACTACTCAGAGGAAAAGAGATAGAAGACCTCAGGGGGGAAAAATCACCCTCTGGCCATGATTCATTCTCACCCCAACAAGCTTATCATGGTCTTGGCTCTGTTCTCAGTGACTGCTTTACTGCAGAGCTCTCTCTTTGACCTCTTTGTAGGACCATAGCTCCCTGGTGCAAACTCTGTCCTACAAGCAGAGAAGGTCAGACCTTTGATCCACTTGCTCACAGCACCACCTTTTCCTTCTCAGAGCTCCTCACTCTGCCTCTATACACAAATGAAAGATATTCAGGGAAACGATCTTGCAGAGGAAGTGTGAGTGACTCAGAACAAGCTCATATCTGTTATCTGAAGCTCAGCTGGTTTTCACTGAGCCTTCCCCTGCATACTGGTGTGCTGAGGTGAGTGACCACGGGGAGTACAGTCAGGAAGGAGAGAGTTAAAGACGCTCAGTCCAGGGGCAGGTCAAGAAGCACCTAGAATCTTCTTATGTCCTCTGATAGGAACATTACAGAAGTGATTGGGATATGGGGACAGAAGAATAGGTTTTTACAAAGCTATCATTGTGTCCTAGAGGCTACAGTGAAAGCTTGACAGGAGCAACTCTGCCCAGCCTCTCGCACAGACCTGAAGAGTAGGCACTGAAGGGCCACTGACCACCGAGACAATGGCCTATCTGACTTCAGTGCTGCACATTCGCCCAGGGTCTTCATCAAGGACCCCATTACACCCTAGCCCTGACCCCAACATTCCCCTTGTCTCCATGGGAAGACAGTGCTGCCAGATCTGCCTTCTAAGGGAAGGAGGGCCCCACATCTAGATTTTCTTCATATTAGGTTTTACCGTAGAAACACTCTGTCCTGAGTCCAACATGACCATACTCTGAAGTCATCTAATGAATAAATGCTTACAGAGCACATCATACCCATATCCTGTTCTAGAAGATGGGTATGGAGAGGAATAGGACCTGGCTCGAAAGGACTGCTTGGTGGAGAAGATAGATGTAAGGAAAAATATAACAGCAATGGCAGTGACGTATGTGAGGGCCTAGGCTGATTACCAGGTAGTAAGGGAATAGCCAGAAAAAGCTATGTCAGCTGTACAATTCAGAACTTAGTCATCAGAGTCTTAAGGGATCTGAAATTTTGGGTGCAAGCCTATCAGATTCAAAATGAGAAAGCTGAAACCACGGTGGGGGCATTATTTGCCAATACCCAGAACACACCAAGCTGTGCAACATCAGAGCCCAAGGGAGGATCCAAGATCTCTTAACACCTCTGCACCCTTCACAGTACAACCATGGCTCTGGCTGTACCTGTGACTAGGGTCAACAGTCAGTCAAGCACCTGGAGCCATGATTCAAGATAAATTTATTAGCACAACCATAACAACTTAACATCCTCAATGTACTACACTTCTACTCCAAGTCAAATGTGACTCAGTTGCCCATAGAAAGCTAAAACAGTCCTATCTTATGCATGATGGGAGTTTTTAATCACAAATAAGAGTCCTGTTGCCTTACTCCAGGTGGCAAGTGTAGAGGTGGGAGGTGACCACCCTGCCTTCCCCTTTCATCCTCTCTCAGCAAAATTCCCAGCTCAACAGCAGTTTTCTGCTTCTCTTGTCAGCCAGGGTGGCCATGTGGAAGTAGGGGAGGGCTTCTCCCTGGCAGGACCAGGAGTCTGAATCCCAGCTCCTACTTACTTAGCTCACCCCACACTCTGCAACCTCCACCCAGCTACATCCCTTTTCTAAGTCAATAGAGAGTGTTATTTCATATCCAAAGGAAGACAAAGTGAAAATTAAAGGGAAAATATTCCAAAAGGTATCCTATGGACAGGCATGCACATAGGCTCACAGATATATCCAATTTAGAACACTCAAGAAAGTTTAAGAATGGCAAGCTATTGAAAACAATCTAAGAATCTACGAATTGGGAACTGGTTATGCACATATTACCATTATGCAATATTCTGCAACTGTTAAGAAAAATAAGATCACTTTATGTGTAGTAAAGGTTGGAATATTATCCAAAAATAATAATAATTGGAAGAACAAGGCATAGAAAAGGGAATGTGTTATTTAACCTTTTGGCAAACAACATTTACACAACTGTGAATATTCCCTTATATATGTGTAAACTACCACTACAAGGCTGCATAGTAGCTGTCTCTAGGAAGAAGAACTCTTATGGGAAAGTGAAACTTACTTTTTCAGTACAAAATATTTGTCAATTGTATGCCAGAAAGTATCCCCATAAAAGAGAAGAATGGAAGGAAAAATAATTAGTGATGATTGTTTCATCTTGGATCAAGAGAGTTTTTGTTTTCTCCAGACCTTAATTATCCCTCTGGAAAAGGGAATACAGCATCTATGCCAGCTGAGGCCCACCTGGTTCAGCTCTACCCGTGGTTGTTGTCCTCAGTCCCAGGCGCTGGCTTCCCAGCACAGACCATGAGCATCTCATCCCAGATGTGGCCCTGGTGGGAAGACTTGAGTGCTGAAGAGAAGAAAAAGAACTGAGGAGGGTGAAGGCCTCATTGTACTGCCTCCTTTTCTTGGGGTTGCCTGTTTTCTGACTTCCCTCCCAGCAGTGGAGGGGAGTGGGTATAAATGCTTGTATTTCAAAAACAGCAATATTAAGCTGAAATGAGTCTAAACCAATGAACTGGTGGATTGGCTTATATAACCCATTGTATTAGTTCATCAACAGAGAACTCAGGAACAGAGAGAGAATGGTGGGGGACACTGTCGCAGAGACCTTGCAGCCCATCAGAACTGCTTAACCATCATAGCTAGCTCTCTTTTCATATGACCTGAATTCTTTCTCCCAGCAGGTCTCATCTCATAGCCTAAAGCCCAAGGAGAGTCACATTTTTGCTATCTCCATTTAGAAAACCCCATAGAAAAGACTACAACTGGCCTGACTGCACTTATGAACCACCCAGTACAGCTAGAGAAGTGGGGTTCCTAGTTTGTTCATTCATTCATTCATTCATTCATTCATTCATTTGATACAGGTTCTTCCTACACAGTTCAGACTAATAGTGATCCTCCTATCTCAGCCTCCCCAGCACTGGGGTGACAGGTCTGCAAAACTACACCTAGTCTCATAGGGCCAGCACAGTGCTCCTAGGGTTCCAGAGCCAGCATGGCATGCAGTACTGGAGATCAAACTTGGGTCTTGGTGCTTGCCAGGCTTTGACCACTGAGCTATCTCCCAGCCCTAGGGTCCCTGTTTTGAACCCAGCAAGAATGTATTTCCTAGAAATTCAGCTCAAACATCATTCTTTCTGAGTAGCCTTTCCAAATACCCCTAACTTTGGACTCATACTAAGAGATGCTGAGTATCCCCCCTCCCTGAATATAGACTGTATGAAAACAAGTAACATCCTGGCCTAACTTTGGACTCCTTGTACCCAGAACATTTACCATAGGATCTAGCAGAAAATAGCAGGTGGAAAACATGATAGGTACAAAAACATAGTGACAACTATAATGGTGTGGTTCTTCTGAGTCCTGGCTACATGTCTCAGATGACTGTGACAGTCTTCATCTGCTCCTGAGAAAACGCCAAAGCATTTTGGCCACATTCATCCTCCCTAAAACGTTTAGGGACTCATTGATCTCTTGTTGCTGGGGAGAAATAGCACTAGGAATGAGGCAAAGATAGATAAGAGACAAGAGCTGGGTCTGTATGGAGGCTTGGTTGCCTGATAATCAAAGGACTCAACAACAACAGCAGGGGCATTTATTTATACCTTTGCAAAGTTGGGATCATGCGACATAAGGTTGCCTAGCAACTAATCGCTGAAATTATCCAGGCAGGATGGAGAAGTCTGGTTTTTTTGTTTGTTTGGTTTTTTTTGTCTTTTTGAGACAGGGTCTCACTATGCAGTTGAGGCTGGCCTCGAGCTCACTTTGTAGCTCAGGCTGGTCTCGAACTCACAACAATCCTCCTGTCTCAGCCTCCCGAGTGGTAGGATTACAGGCATGCGCCACCACGCCCGGCATGGAGAAGTCTGACTGCCTCAGACACTGTGGCCTCGTCTGGCTCTCTCACATGTGATCAGTTCCTAGCCTCAGCAACTCAGCATCACTCCCTCTTCTGTTTTGTTGTGTAAATGACAGGTATTTAATTGCGGCTGAAGCTGTGTTTGGAGAATTCTGTAGAAGATAATTTTATTCTTGATGGTCATCTTGATATTCATTTAGGCTAAAGATTTCCAGTCCAAGATTTTTTGGTACCTGTATACAGCAGTTTAACCCTTTATGATACAATAGCCCATAATAGTAGAGAGTTTCCAGTACAGCTGGCAATTGTCAGAAGTTGTTAGTGATTTGAACCTTTTACAGCTAGTATATTAATATGGCAGTGCTTTTTACATTTTGTGGTTATGCTTTTCTGTTGGATGTTTAAGACCAACTTGAAGTGAGACTTGGATTAATAAAAGTTAACATTGTGCTATACAACCAAGTCAGTTAAATCCCCTCAGGATTTACCTTGAAACCAAGTTCAGTGCCTCTTAGATCTTCTGTCAGTGTCAGCCATCTGGATGAGTATGGTCATTGCTTGACCAAGTTGTTTTCTGTGAAAGCTTAGAAGATTTTTTTCTCTCCTGGTGACTTTCCTTGTGTGCACTACCCATCACTGATCACTATCCTCTGTAATCCCATAATCTCCTTGATCAGAAAATCAGGGACTCAGCTGAGTTATTGAATGCCACAGTAGAGGTTCACCTGAGTCCTCACTGACCTCGATGTGCTAAGGCCAAAATATTGGCTGTCTTCTTGGCCCATTCATCTTTCTAATTTTCGGCCTTCAAACTTTAGTTATTAAACATTTAGAAGAGAAGTTTAATGACATTGCCCTGTAGTGAAGGCAGTAAGCCTAATATTACTCTTATCTGAATATCAAACACCTGCATCTTGTACTGTGAATAACCACTAAGAAGACAACAATATGCAATGTATTAATTATTGAAACTGTCTTACTAATCAGTTTTGAAATTGTCTCACTGCTATTTGTTTCTCAATACAATTATTTAAAAAATAGAAAAAAGAAAAATAACCCCAAAAACAAAATGCTTAATCGAATGATAATGAAATTGGCATCATAATAAAGAATCTACCAACTGCTAGAGAGATAACTCAGTGGCATAAGCATCTGTCTGGCAAGTGTAAGGTCCTGAGTTCTATCCCTGGTAACAAAAATAAATAAATAAATAACGAATAATATGGGGAAAAAAATCAAACACCTTAGAATATGAACTGGAATTGTTATTTTCTAACATGGATATCTTAATATTTAAATTCTTACAGGATATTAACAAGCAACGATTATATATCTTTATACAGAAATTTAGAAATCAAAACCACACATAACATTGTAACATGGCAATCATGATAATATCATGCTTAGATTTTCATTTTGACATAACTTAACCCTTTAAACCAGTCATGTCTATCTAAATCATAAGAAAATTTTTTACCTAATTTCTTGTCCTTTGATGGGATATACATCACTAATATTTTGTTAAACGTAGAGGTCTGAATCTGTAAGGAAGTCTTATCATAATAAGCAATCTTTATTTTACATTTTGGAAGACCTGTAAACCAGAATCGTGAATTCGTTTAACACACCATGAGATTAACAATAGCGAAATACCATACACATGTAAAATGTTTTGTCTCTTAATTTAATTTCATATCAAGAGCATTTTTATGGGAAAACCTTATTGTAATATTTTCTGAAAAATTTTATCTTTCCACCAATGGCCAAATTATTGAGGCATGTCTCCCAAGGGACTATGTAGATTATTGAGTACTCCATATTAATGAACAAATGTTGGCCACCCCTATATTCACTAATTGGATTCCTGTCCAATAATCTCTCCTCCACACTAAGGAATTTCTGTTGATTATCTTAATTTTTTGATGGCCTGTGTATAAACTGATTTTGATATCATTTAGACTATTTGGTAACTCAGGAGAAAACACGTTTTTAAGTCTATATCCCAAATTGTATTATGAACAAATAATAAAAGAAAAACTGCTAGGCTCAAATAAAAAGAGGAACAGTTGTTCATGAAATGACATACAAACACATAAAGAAGTATGCAAAAGACATCTTTACAAAATCAGAGGGCACTCAAATATATTCTTGAACAAATTGAACTACAGTGACTCTATTACAGTTTTTAGAAATTTATAATTAGAAACAGACTAGTCAAATTTTGTTGTTTGTCAATCAGCAGAGACATCACAAAAATTTAGAAAGATAGAATTCTTTCATGTACAATGAATAATCATTTTTTATTCTCTCTTAAGAGCACTGGCAGCTTTCAGCTCAGTTATCTCTAAATACTCTATCACCTATTTAGACCTTAGGTTTCTATTTTGTTAATTCCTTCAGTCGGCCTCAGGTCAAATCTAACCTCATTGTTATTCATTTCATCTCAAGATCTGGCTTCTGATACAGCCTAACAGCATACTCTGGAACCCAACTAGGTTCTTTTAGCTTTGTCTGGAAAAACAAGCACACTTTCTACCCCAGGGTATCTTTTTTTTTCTTTATTGATTGAATTATCTTTCTGTTCTATTTCTGTAAAATTTAAAAAAATTAATAGTAAATATTGACAAGTAAAGTGGTAGGGATTGATTTAGCCTTTTGTTTTTTTTGTAATTGAATTTTGATTATACAGTGAGAATCCTATATTCTATATTTTGGAAAAGAAAATCAAATGACCTCCCTGAATCACTATAATATGACCCATCTGTGAAAACAGAAGCAAATTGAATTAACTTGTCTAAAGGATAGTGACAAATAATAAAGCCAAAGAAATTAGTTCAAAATCTGGATGGGGTCGATTGAAATTAACACATAAAGTCTAAAAATCATTTGGAGTTGATCTGAACAGTTTGGGGCACAATATATCTCTGTTGGATAAGTGGACCCAAATATGAAGAAGTTATCATAGTTTGTTCCCCTTTGGGGGCCCCACCAATCCTGCCACCTTTTAAATCAAGTGTCAAAACCAAGCGACTATTTAAATGTCACTGCTTTTAGACAGCACTCCAAATCTTTATATCTGTTCATAAAATATGAAAGCTTTTCTATACCATTTTAATTTAGGACTTTCAAATAGGCAATCCACATTATAAAGAATCAAGAAAACCTAAAGTAATTTTTTAAAATGTCCTCATTATTGTGAATCTTTGGAAACCTGATATTTTTAATTAAAGGCAAACTGTTTATCTTGAGGGTGGAAACAGTCTTTTAGATTAATCACTTTAAGGGGGAAAAGTAAAGGCTTCTCTTTGGGTATCAATTGTAATGGAGAGAGAATAGCTCTATTTCTCGAAAGACTATTCCTGGCAGAATGATCCTTTATATCCCTCCAAGTCAGTAATCTAGCATCTTAGAGTCTGTAGCTGCTTTACCCAGAGGCCATCTGTACTTGGTTTAAAAAGCCCTAAGCACCTGCCTGGCAAGCACAAGGACTGAGGTTCAATCCCCTGGTACATCATGCCATACCAGCCCTAGAACCCTGGGTGCGTCAGGCTGGCCCCAAAACCATGTGCAGTGGTGCACACCTGTAACCCTGGCACTGGCTGAGACAGAAAGATCACCAGGAGTCTGAGCTGTTTTGCGAGACCCTGGACCAAATAAAGAAATAAATAAAAGATTTTTTATTTAATGTTTTTTTCTTTTAAATAATTGATTCTCATTTTTTAACCCAATTACTGTATAGTCCTGATACAGGGAAGTAAATCTCCCAACCTGACCTGCATGAGTTTGTGTTCTCTAAAACAGAAGAATGAATTTTAGAAACAAACGGAGGTTGAGGATAAAACTTTATTGGAAAGAAAAGCTTCTATCGGAGAGGGACAGAAGGGGTACCTGAGAGGGTTGCCCAGGGAAGCTGCCTCTTTTAGGGACTTGTATAGTGCAAAACCCTGTGGGGCAAGGTAGAGAAGAAGGGGTCTCCCTTAGGCGGAGGTGGGGTGGGACAAAATTATGGTCAACCAATGGAATGGCAAGCACCATTGTTCAGGTAAAGTTGATTAGGCCCAGGACCAACTGGGGAAGCAAGTCATGTGGCAAGCAGACATCTCTCTTCCCCTTGGGGGTTGGGCTAGTAACTCACTTAGGTCTTTCCAGATGATCCTACCTATTTAGAGTATCAATCCCAGGTGCTACTCTTTCAGCATTTGTTTGGCCTTTAGGCCTGGTTCACAGCAGGAGCCTCCATCACTCCCAAAGATGCAAGACATCTCGTCTCCTGTATCATCTCTTTCCAGAGCCTGACCCTATCTGACTATTTATAATAGTCAGGCAAAACCTAGAGACCTCTTTGTATTGGGGCTCTCTCTCTGATTATCATGCTTACTCTGCCACTTTGGGGCAGGGCAAGCTGCTAGAAGAGACCGGATTGTCTTAGTCCTGGGAATGGGCTTCCTTGCCCATACTCCCCTCACCCACACTCCCCCACCCCAAGAAATATGGGGTATCATTTAGGATCTGATGGCTGGATGTTTTGCTTTTTTGCCTGGATTCTAAACCCAGGCATGATTTTGAAGCAAATGAATTCCTGGTGCCAGCAGCAAACACCAAGTATGTAGTTACGATCTTCCTATAGGACTGGAGCATGGGTCCCTTTCTGTCTCCAGGTTGTGTCCCTCCCCCTGCCAGCACTACCCTCAGTGCTTGGAACTAGCTTTTTGCAATTTAAAATATTTTTTTCTTTTATGATCTAATTAAGCAAAGCTAGAGGCTCCAAGCCCTCTCTGCGGTCCCTCTGTTTTATGCTCCTTGTTCTGTTTGTGAGTTGATTTTAAATCAGTACTCCATGCCAAGTCCTTCATGGTCTTAGAAAGTAAGGTAAATACAGGAACCAAGAAAATAACTAACATTTGCATATATTCCATATACATCTATAAATGTCTGTGGTTCTTGAAGCTCAGTTCTCCTTTTTTGGCTTCTTTTAAGCCTATGTCTCTCTTTAAGTCCATTCATCTCTCTGGCCCTAGAAAACCCATTTCTGGCCCTAATGAGCCTCCATCCCCATGCTTAACATCTGATGTGCCAATATTATCTGTGAGTCTGTGCTGAATATTGACTGTAACCAATCCACTTCCTCCCTCCTAGTGTGCACAGTCTGGAATTATTCCTACTGCCCACTTCTCTTCTTCCTAGTGTCCTTCCAGGCACCAAAATATAGGGACTTATTGGTCTCTTTGTGTACCCAGTGGAGGAATAGTGACAGTAATGAGAAAAAGAGACAAGAGCTGGCTTCAGTTGGAAGCCTGATAGACAAAGGACCCAGTGACAACAGTAGGAGCATTTATTTATACCTTTCCAAAGTGAGTATCATGAGACGTGAAAGTTGTCTAATGACTAATTGCTGAGTTGTCCAGGCAGGATTCTTTTGTCAACACTGACCTACCTTGACTGCTTTAGACACCATGGCTTTGTTCTGCCCACGTACAACAAATTTCCAGTTTCAGCCACTCCCAGCCAAACAGACTTGGTTGTGGTGCTTAGTCATTTAACAAGTACGGACTTGATACCACTGTGTTCCAGGTATTGATTGGATATTGGGATAATGGAAGGAGCATACTAGAGAAAAGAAAAAAAATAAGAATACAGGAAGACTAGAAAGCAGCCTACAGTGTTGAAATGGGTGGCCACACAAGGAAGTGATATTCAAGCAAAGCATGAAAGGAAATGAAGGAATACTGAGCCACAGGGCAAAGTGTTCTAGGTAGAAAAATCAAGCAGTGCAAAGGGCCTGAGATAGAAGTAGATCTGGAAGAACAGAGCCTAATGTGTCTGGCGATGGTCAGAGGGAGAAGTCCTGATTTAAGGCTGGGGAGCAAAGGGACCAGATCTACGCTGAGAGACCACAGTAAGGATCATGACTCTGCATAAGTCAATAAGCCTACTGAAGAGCTTCTGAGCAAAGCATTTGCATCATGAGAATTGAGTTTAACAGGAGTCCTTTGGCTGCTTTAAAAGCAAGGAGAGAAGCAAAGAGATCAGTTAACAGGCTATGGCCCAAGGCAAGTGAGAAACAATGCCTTGACCCAGGGGGTGGCAAAGCAAACATAAGGTAGGAGATATCCTGAAGTTAGAGTTTAAAGGATTTGTGAATAGGTTGGATGTTAGTACCAAGACTCAGGATAGCTAAGGAATATTTTAGCTGAGAAACAAATTATGAATTACTATTAATTGATAAAAACAGACATACTGGAGGAATAGCTTTGGTTGGCTGGGAGAAGCAGGGATGATGGACATGGCAAGAGGTTGTTAGACCAAGATATATACAGAATGCCTCTTTGACACCCAAGAGAAAGCATTAAGTTCAGTACATATACAGGTAGATGGTGAGATGTGGAATTTATGGGCAAAAGCATTTCATTGTCATTAGTTTTAACCAAATAAAAACATGAATATCCAATTATTTTTACCTACAAAATGGTGATTATCTATGGTACCACCTGTAGATGGGTGACAAAGCTATAGAATTGAATCAGATCACCAAGAATTGAATAAAGGTGAATAAGATGTAAAGTCCATTGCAGAGATCCTGGAACAGTCCACTGTTCACTTATCAGGAAGATGAAGAGAAACAGGAAAGAACACTAGGAAAGGATGGAGTAGAGTGGGACAATAGAGAAATACAACACCCTGGATTCCAAGATAAGAGAGCATTTCTGGAAGAGAGCAGTAATCTAATCATGTGAGTGAGGTGCTTTAGAGAGTTCAAGTACAGTGGTGATTGGATGTACCATTAGCCGCTGGGTACCTTGACTAGAGTTTCTAGGACGGATTCAAGAGAAAGCAGGAAAGGAGACAGAAAACACAGACAAGCATTTCCAGTTTCCTGTTTTCTTAATGCCAGAAAAGGCTGCTATGTGAAACATGAAATTGTCTTTGAAGATAGTCAAAAATTAAAATAGAATACAGAACACTCTATGTATTTACTATATCGTGTGAAATTGGGATGATTAGCTTCTATTTTCTTCATCAGCAATCCATGTGTCCCTCAACTGTGAAAATCATGTGTGCATCGAGCCCAGTCAGGACCCCTGAAACTGGACCTCAGCTTCCCTGATGTCACACTGCTCTGGCTGAGAAGGTCATTTCTGCATACTAACATGTATCTTTCATTGTTTCAAAATTATGATTTTTAAGCAGAGTTTTTGCTAACTGTGTTTCTCAAGAGGGTTGTTGGCTCTTCCCATAAGCCTGCCAAACACTTTGTTTGCTGCTATCTGGAAGGACTTCTCGGCCTGGCTCTACACCTCCCTCTGGGAGCTTATGATTGCCCAGAAGATACCAACTGCCTTTTCCCCTGTGGAGTACTGGCTTCTGATTCCTTATTTACAACTTTTGCGAAGATAGCGCCTGCAATTTAATTTCTATGTTCTCCCATAGATTGCTCTACGTGGCATCTCTGCATCCCCTCTGGAGCCTAACACAAATCACAACAGGTATAAAGTCAAAATGGGAAGTTTACAACCATTGGAAGAACACTTATCTGAGTCACCCTGCATACATGTGGTCAACAGTGTCTGTGAGATTTCTACTATCTACTATCTACTATCTACGTGGCATCTCTGCGTCCCCTCTGGAGCCTACACACAAATCGCAACAGGTATAAAGTCAAAATGGGAAGTTTACAACCATTGGAAGAACACTTATCTGAGTCACCCTACATACATGTGGTCAACAGTGTCTGTGAGATTCCTACTATCCAAAACCTTGACCATTAGGGCCAATAAATCTAGCCTGTCCACAGTGTAATGTCCACACCAATAAAGGACATATGCCATCAGTATCAGAGCTGTTTGTTTGCTTGAATTTTTTTTAAAGGTCATTGTTTAAAGGGTAGCCCCCTGTGGGAAAGAATGCATGAGAAGTCTGTTGAATTTTTTAAGCCTGTGACATTTAGGCATTAAATGATATTTGAAAACACTGCTTCTATCTCTCTTTTTTGCCCCTGCTCTCTTTCTGCTTTCCCTAGATAGTTTATAAGGGAAAAAAGAATATTTAAATAATATATGATTTTTTATTATACAAGATATTAAATTTTTTAAATTATACAATAACCTTGAGATTTAAAAATACACTTGGTGGCCAACCTTGAGGGCTTATTGCTTTGTGACACGGGCTGATGGATGGTTCCAGCTTAGCCTATTTACAGACCTTGAGCGATCTGTCTCACCTGGCACGTGTCTCACTCCAGGTGTGAGCTCTGCTCCACCCTGTGGATACTGATCCCCTGCCCAGCTCCACTCTGGAACCAATGAAGAGAGACAGCTTTCACTAGTGGCAGAGATGGTGACAGCAACTACATGACAGATAAGTTCCACTGTGGCTTCCAGAAGGAATCTATCAGGTTAGGAGTCCCTGTTGGTGATAGGAAGACTGGTACAGGTGTCACTGCTTCGGTGAGACTCTGTGGGTCTGAAACAAGTTCTTTGTCTCACCTTAGACATTGAGCTGATTCTGCTCCACAGGGCAGCTCAGTTACAGTTCATAGTCCTCTAAAATGTCTCCTGGATGCTCTCCAAGGGCCAGTCTCAGACCTGGTTAGCGTTCCTCAGAGGACTGCAGCAAGAGCAACAGCAAAGATGACTTTACCAAGGACAACATGAGCATACCCAGGAATGACCACTCCTCCAACAGCACGAACCAGTGTTATCTCGGGTACTGAGCAGGCTGATTTGCAGAATAGAATTGCTTAGTATTATGCGTTGGGTGGCTGTAGTACGTCTACCAGTGCAAACAACTTTTAATTTGTCACTATTATCTTCCTCCTCTTCCTCTTCCTCCCACACATCACTGAGCACCATCCCTGTGCTAAGCATGATGGTTAATCTTGACAATCAACTGGGTTGTCTTTAGAGATATCCAGAAGCACAGTGAGGCATACTTCCAAATATGTCCAATTGGGTCATAGTGCTGTGACATTGGGGAGAATTATGGTCCCTGGGCCCTTGACTTTCATTTTGCTCTCTGCTGCTCAAATTCCAGGAGGTGAGCAAGCTTTCAGCCATCTTGCTTTTCTGTTGTGACATTTCTGCCTTGGTGCCAACAGACCATACTGAGATCTCTAAATCCACAAGTTAAAATAAACCCTACGTCCTTTAACATTTGGTGTAATCTTATATATACATGTCATGTATTTTGCCTCAACAGTAGAAAGGTGACTAATACACTAGGTATGTAAAATTCAGTGTTTATGTGTAGTGTCTCATTGAATCCTATGACAAACATAAATGTTAGCTATACATACAATTACCCTTCCTTTATAGAAAAGTAGTATACGCTGAATACTGGGACTGAGGACCCCACTCCCCTCCATCCACTTGAGCTCAGGTGGCACCCCAGGACCTTTCTGTACAACCCAGACCAGAGGACATGTGGTCCTTTTTTGTTTGTTTATTTTTGCTTTCGAGGGGATCATTTTTCTCTCACTAATTATGATACCATTTTTTTTCCCCAGTACTGGGGATTGAACCCAGGACCTTGTGCTTGCCAGGCAGGCACTTCTGCTGCTGAGCTATATCCCTGGCCCATGACACAATTTGTTTGTTTGCGATCTTTGATCAGTGTAGCTGCTGTACTTTTACCACTGGTATATGCTTTGCAGTTGTTTGGTCATCAGCGGGACACAAGAGTTTGGGCTTTGTGGGATCCACCAAACAGTTACAGAAAGACAAAATGCCTTAGAAAGTGAGTTCTTTAGAATGTGGTAAAGTGAGGGCTTAGGCCTGGATGTCTTGCCCCCATGTCCATTTTGATAATTTCATGCAGTAGTGCTTTAAGAGCTAAGAATATGAACACATTCCACAATCTTTGTCAGGAGATTTTAATGCCCCTCTCTGGGGCATTTAGCAGCACGTGGAGAAGGGCAGACACTCACTGCTGTGAGGTGTGCGGTGCCACAGAAGGAGCACAAACAGGCTCTGTCCCAGCCCCAATCTTCCGCACTGAGGCACCCTGGCTCCGGCTCAGCTGTATCTCTTCCTTGCCACATTCTGATCTGCACTAAAAGCCGACATAGTATCCTGTCCAACCACCATTAGTGCAGATCTTGCCTCTCATAGAATTATGTAGAAGCACAGCGTTATCTATCCCAACTGTACTGTCTATACACACACATCATGATTTTTTCTTTCTACACCTCTTCCTCTGTCTACACCTGTCAAAAATGGGCATTCCATTGACATTCAACTAACTTAGGTGCTTGAACTCGACACCACAATCCAACACAGTCCAGCATTCTACAACCATAGTGAGTTATTCAAAGAAATTGTCGACCATATCCATTTACAGCTCAGCCTAATATTATGGGCTCACGATGTATACTTCATTTTTATACTTTTCTGCTGGATGGTTAAGACCTAGGTAGATCAAGACTTATATACCAACACAAGAACTTTATATTTCCTATGTGGTCATTGAAGTCCTCTCAGGGCTTATCTTGTAGTCCTGTACATTATTCTGTAGTTCCTTTGTCTGTGTCATCCATGTGGATGAGTCACGGATCTGCAAAATAAAAAATGACCTCTGACATCTGAGCTAAGACACTTTCAGCTCTGAAAGAGACAAACTTTCATTCAGCAAGATTCTTTTTAGTAAATAGCTAATGGTCTACAAATAAGTGGCAAGGGAATAAAGGAATATTTCAAAGAAAGGGGCAGGAGGACCAGAAGAATCCTAAGGTATCTTGTGATATCTAAGGAAAACATGAACACCGAAGCCTCCAAAGAAACACGAATGGTGATCGGCTCTGGTGAGCCTAGAAGGAACAGGCCAAGAGAAACAGGGGCAGTGACTCAGTTTAACTTCACCACATCTGTCCTGAAAGGCAGTCCTGACAATGTGCACGCTCACCTGGGTATGAGCATGTGTGTGTGCGTGTGCACGGTCGCTAGGTTGAGAGCCCGTGCAATGAGTTACAGGAGCTGCCAGATGCTAAATGAAGAGAAAATAGAAGTTTCTTTGCGAGTTCCACCTCTGCTCATGACTCAAAGCAAATAGAACTGCTTAATACCCTTCTTAAAATTTGCTCCAGAGAAGCCACAGGAGTGACAAAGGCGAAAGTAAAAACCACGAGCAACTGCAGGGGGCTAAGTATCGTTTTGAACTGGTGAGGAAGGTGGAAGGAGATGCTGGTTTTGGCCATGGTAGGAGCCATGCCCCTCCCCAACAATAAAATACATAAGGCAGGGCAGATCTCAGGAGTTCAGTTCTTGCTCTGTCCCACTCACAACCTGGGAAAGAGCTATGAAGACACAAAGCCTCCTGCCAGGTGTTCCCAGGAGTGAGACCAAAGTGGGACAGATGTGCCCTGTTGTGAGGCCCTGGGTGGTAGGTGAGGATCTGGCTGTGGCTGGCACCCCCTTGCCCATCTTGTCTGAGCTTCTTGGACTTTACAGCCACCATCTATGGAGTGTGATCTCCTGACACTGCCTCTCCCTGGGCTGGAGAGATAGCTCAGTGGAATAAGCGCTTCCCTGGCAAGCACAAGGGCCTGAGTTCAATCCCCAGTTCCGAAAAAAAAAAAAAAAAAGTCACTGCCTCTCCCTGAGTGGCAAAGGTGAAGACCTGACCCGAGAGTTGTTACCTCTTTTCTGATACTTGAGGCTCTGTACCTCTTAGCTCACCTCTTTCTACCCGCTGAGCTCACTGGAGTTGAAACAGATGGCTGCTGGCCTCCCATAGCAGTGGGACTTCCTAAAAGGTGAAGCTAATATTCCCAAGGAAAGTGAGCTCAGAGCCAGAGTTGCATGACAACTGTTGGACAGGCATCTCCATAGAAGGGGCTGTCTCTCTGTGCTCAGAGGCCGTGCTGTGCGAAGAGCAGGATCTGAACTTTATGAGCAGGGAGAAAGGCAACTGATCCCCTTACCCAGTGCACTGCCTATGTCAGGCAAATGTAAGTTTCTCCTCCTTCAGATAATTTGCTTGATTCTCACTTCTGTCCTTCAAAATCAGACTTGTCACTAGCACTTCACAAGTGATAAGCCACGGCTCAGGAGACCACGTGATTCATTGCAGAGGATCCAGTTTACACACACAGACTTAAACTTAGACCAGGGCCCTGTGGTCTGACCATCCCGGTCCATGTCACCTCCTGGTGGTATGAGTTGGGCCCAATCCCTTAATCCTCTGAACTCAATTTCTCCTTCTGCAAAACACTGATGAATGGTCCCTCGCTGATGAGGTTGTTCCAAGGATGCACGTGTTTGGATAGTTTCGGACACACACAAACTGTGCAACAAATGCTATTATTTTAATTCACTTTTGATTACACAGCCCTTTCATCTATTCTGTTCTGCTGGCAGCATGTAGTAATTCTCCTCTCCACTGGTTTCATAAGCAACCAGCTGGAGCTACGACTTTTGCTTTTTAAACAGGAGAAGCCTGTCCACGTGCTCCAGAAAGGACGAAGTGACTGAGTTCTGAAATCAAACCCTAATCTTCAGCAGAAGACAGAAAAGGCAAAAGAGGGTTCCTCTACGTCCCCAGAAAGAACACGGGCATCGTCATAGGAAAGACCCTACCCCAAGACCTTATCCTTCCCAGAAACAACTGCAAGCAAATTAATACTGTAATATTAAATATTGGGGCATGTTTTCTTAACTAACTGCTTATCAATGCAGTGGAATGCTATAGGACTCTCAACACTTAGCTCTACAAAAGCATTAAACATATACACCTGGAGGAGCACTGTAAAATGCTTAAATGCAAAGCGCACAGCCCAGAACTGAGCAAACCATGATGCAGTTAGAGGAAAATGTGACTGCCCCTGAGCACATATAAACAAAGATAAGGAGAGGCAGTGAAGCGTGGAACCTTCCAGGAAATGTGGGCATTTTTTAAAACTTTCTTTGATGTTATAGTTCTTTCAATACAAATGTATTGAGAAGTAAAAGTAAGGTAATAGAAGTATGCTGTACATTCACAGAAAAAAATTTACACCAGTGAAAATTAAATATTTTTCTTTTGCAGAAAATTAATCTCAAATAAATATAACCTCACAGAGAGGTAGCATGCCTATCTAAAAATGCAAAAGCCGCCTACACACACATACACAGTCACAAAAGACAAGTGGATCCCTAAATATCACTAGAAGGAGAAGCCCTTGCTAATCCAAAACCCCAGGATGACTGGCCGACTGTGCCCTTTGTGACCAGTTTCATGCAAACGCCCTCATGCTGTCTCCAAATAGGCACTGTCAGTGCTATTTTGCAACTGCGGAAGCAAGGCTGGGAGATACCAAGTGACTCCCAGGTACCCCAGCACTGGTGGGCGTGGCTTCCACCTCCCCACAATCTGACAGGCACAATCAGACAGAAGATCAGTGGCTTGGAGGTTTCCCTGCATCAGCTTCATCCCGCAGTTGCAAACACTCCAGAACAAAGCACCCACCTCCTCCCCATCCCAGGGGTGCGGCCTCCTGCCCTCCCCTATTGGGGACCTGCACTGTCCCCTCTCATAACTCAGAAGCCAGCACGGTACCTCAGCAGGGAGCCATGCTTAGCAAAAGGGGGCAAAGAAACCCAAATTTCCAAGGCTCCCCTGAAAACAACTCATTTGTGACACAGAGACCCTGAGATAGATAGCACAGGAGTGTCCTGTTAAGGCTGGCAGTGGCACATCTGTGTCGTGAGTGGTGGAAATGTCATCTAGCCACAGGCTGTTATCTGTGGTCTATAACTGACAGAAGATGTGAACGGAAATTTAGAAGAAAACAGCATGAGAATAGCTGGGAAGATATAGAAATAAATTTTGTACAGGGGGTATCTTCGTTGGGAGCAATCTCGGGCCTGTCTCAGGACCTGGTACATTGGATTGTCAAGTTAAGATTTAATCAATGTTTATTAAATGAATGGATGCGTGATGATTAGCCTGTGAATCCACACAACTTTGGCTTGGTAGTAACACAGGCATTTCAAAATCAGCATTACCATTATAGATGCATGCTCGCCTCCCATCTCCTCCCCTCCCTTTTCCCTTCTCTCCTCCATTCCCTTCCCTTCCTTTCCCTTCCCTTCCCTTCCCTTCCCTTCCCTTCCCTTCTCTTCCTTTCCCCTTTCCTGAGCACCTTCTCCTTCTCCTCTGTCCCCTTTCATGGGTAAGGAAAGCTGGCCCACTAGTTCCCCAGCCAGTGCTTGCTGTCACCTCTGACTCCTTCCTGCCCCTCTGGCCCAGCTCATCAATCACCCACCAAGTCCCAGAAATTCTCAAAACTAAATATCATTGAGTCCCTGGGCCTCTTAACCCAAGAGGAGTGACTGGGGTCATAGACTCAGCAGCCAAACTGCATGAACTGTTTTGTGCCAGTTCTATGCCCTTTGAGAAATCACTCAGCCTCTGAGGCCCTCAGTTTTCTCAACCATAAAATAGGGAAGTTAATGGTACAGCTTAAGTAGCCCTTATCTGAAAGACCTGGGGCCTGAAGCATGTCATATTTGGGGGAGGAGTTTAGAAATATTAACATAGTTGGGTAGATGACAGATAGAGAGAGAGAGAGAGAGAGAGAGAGAGAGAGAGAGAGAGAGAGAGAGAGAGAGAGAGAGAAGAGAGAGAGAGAGAGAGAGAGAGAGAGAGAGAGAGAGAGAGAGAGAGAGAGAGAGAGAGAGAGATGATAGATAGATAGATAGATAGATAGATAGATAGATAGATAGATAGATAGATAGATAGATAGATAGATAGATAGAAAGAAAGACAAAATAGAGGACTAGGTAGAAGTGTTAGGGGTAGCATCCAAATCTACACAAAATCTATTTACATTTCACATTCACCTTATCCAAAATACTTCTAGTGCACCTGTGTCTTGACTGAGACCCATCATGTGTGAAATGTTCCACTTAGGTTGACGTGTTCAGACTCAAAATGTTTTGGAATTTGGATTCTTAACCAAGAGTACATAACTTATAGCTACCTCAAAGGATAATTATGAGAACACAGCAAGGAAAAATCATCTTCCCTCTTAAGAAGAATTCCCACTTAGCAGCCTCCCTGCTCCATGTCTGGACTTCTTCCTGGGGTAGTCAAGAGGCCCCATCTGGAATCCAAGCCTGTTCTGTCACTCATGATGTCTGCTGACAAAGCCAGTTGACTGGAGTCCTAAAATCCTAACAGTAGATTCATGGGTGCCCATTAATCCAATTGTTATTTAAATTTTCATAATTTAAATTATTTAAATTTTCTCCCTCCCTCATTTTCTCATCTCAGAACACCTTAGACAGAGCTTTATGCTGAGAACTACATCCGATCACATGTGTGAGAGTCCATCACCCCGCTACACACACGGTAAGCCTGGGCATGACCCACAAGCAGCACCTCAACAGGTGTCCTAGCAGACCCTGCTGCGGAGCTGGATTAGGAAGCCCCTTCTCGGACAATTCACCTTTGCTTAATCAGCGCTGCAGCAGCCTCCTCAGACTGCATCTCTCCCCTAGTCATCTTCCTGGTAGAGGAAAATGTGGCAGAAATTAGCTTCAAATCAGCATATTTACACAAATTACAATAAATCAAGTCCAGAAGTCTTGAAAATCCAACAGGAGAAAATATCCAAGAATGTAGGACTTGTACCTCTAGCTGTTGAGCTCTCGGTAGGTGGTTAGAAAGCAAGACAGACATAGTCAGGTCTGGCCTGGGGCTGAGATGGTTCTAGGGCGGCTTTGAATAGCAGGTGGCCTCTTGCTGGTCCAGAACAACAACTTCTGTCAGGTGCCTGCTGTCACTCCTCCTTCAGTCCCAGGCAAGACTGTGTTTAGGGAGAGAATTGGTGACTGGAGTGGAATCACAGTGTTTGCAACTATGGAAGGGCTTTGCCCGGTGGGAAGGTTTGTCTAGAGACCCAACAGTCACTACTCCTCAGCTGACATGGAGCACCTAAGGGCAAAGCAAAGGTAGGGAGCTCACATTATAAAACAAGTGCTAAGTACAAATCTTTCTTCTCGTCGAACTAAGAGAAGGTAGCTGTACATCTAACCTAACCAATTTGTACATACAGATATATATCTTTTTCACTACTAAATGGTCCTTCATTTGTATCCCCCCTTTTATGTTTACTTTTAAATTTGTCAGAGATGGGCATTCCATTGCCATTCAAATACTGTAGGTGCAGGAATTTAGCAAAATAATCCAATATAATCCAATAGACCATAATAGTAGTGGGTTATTTGTAGGACTGGCATTGTCAGAAGTTGCTGATTTGAGCCTTTTACAGTTCAGCATATTAATGTAGCGTTACTTTTTATACCTCATGTTTATCCTGTTCTGCTGGATGCTTAAGACCAAGATAAATTGAGACCTATATACCAAAAAATGTAACTTTTGTATCTGACAAGGTCAGTCAAATCCCCTCAGGATTTACCCTGAAACCATGTACAGCAGTTTGTAGATCTTTTGTCAGTGTCAGTGATAGATTTGTACTAATAGTGTTTAGACAAATATCATGTCTGCATCCTTTTTCTTTTTGCAGAACCAGGGATTGAACCCTTGCATTTGCCAGGCTCATGTCTGCATCTTGTACTATGAATAACTATTATGAAGACAACAATATGCAATGTATTAATTATTATAACTGCCCCATTGACCTGTTTTGAAACTGTCTCATTGCTGTTTCCTTCTCAATAAAATTAATTTTTTTAAAAAAAGTGCTAAGGCTTCTCAGGTACCAACATGTACAGGCACTGTATGAAGAGCAGTTGAAACAGAGACTTACAGGCCAGCCAAATAACTCAGAGGATTAAAGCACCTGCCAGCAGGCAAGGGGGTCTGGGGGTTTAATCCCTGGACTTGCAGTGCTGGCCCCACCTCAGGGCATGCTGAGCTGGCAATTGAGACTAGGCATGGTGGCACGTGCCCGTAATTCCAGCTCTTGGAAGGCTGTAAACAGGCAGATCACTACAAGTCCTATCTAGTAGAGACCCTGAACACCCTGTAGACCCTTCTTTAAAAAAAAAAACAAAACAGGGAGACATAGTTTGGAAAGATGAGAATGGGTATAGACATGGGGAGAGACAGAAAGTAAAAAGAATCAAGATGCAACACATATGTGTAACAATACCTCACACTCAGTACCCCACACATGGATACAATTATGTACGGAGATTCATGCATCAGAAACATATAAAAATCACATGTAAACTATTAAATGATATGTACATTTTTAAAGTAAAATAGGTAATACATAAATCATTAAAAATATATTGCAGTAAAAGACACATTTCCAGAAGGCCCCCTCAAGATGCTCCCCCTCGCTTCTAACACACCTCTCCCATTGGCCTTGCCACTGTCTGGAGCAGTTCTGGAAATTCTCTTTCATGAGTGTTTCTAGTTGCACTGTTAGGACACTGCCTGATTTTCAATATTTGCCTTAATGTGGTCATTTTTACTTTGGGGCAGGGCAATGAGTCACATGGTCCAGATCCAATGAATAAAGCTCAGAGAGGCTAAATAATTTGTCTAGACCACAACGCTGATTTTGGCTCCATATGTGTGTTTTGGCATGCTCTAGGCAGAGCCAGCTGGCCCAGATGCATGAGGGCACAGACAAAAGCCAGCTTCCAGGTGAGCTGCCTGATGAGCCCACCTCTCTCTGTCCTACGCTTGCTTTGTCATTCCCTGCTAGGAAGGTCACATAACCTCTAACAGACCTTTTAGAACCCTAAGCAGGCACTTCGGAGGAAGTGTTCTGGACTCAGGTGTGTGGACCAATCATTTCCTTTTAATTTCCATTGCAATGTTGAACATTACAAATTGCCTCCTCATAGACTAGGTGCTGCATGTCTCTCCAAAGACTGCTGAGCAGGAAATGTTTTTACACTATCCCGTGGTCTAGTACAGGGTGTAATAATCTTAATCACACCCAGTTAGTATCTCTATGCTGTTGGGCACCCAGCAAGTTATCTCGTAGGTGAACCATATCTCCAAAGCAGCCAAGCCTGGTAGGTATGCACCCTCCCACCACCAGAGGGCGAGCTCTACAGAGACAGAGATGGTATCAGAATGACTCAGGCATGGAGCCCGGGTAAGTAGCACAATGGTTGGCCTGCAGCAAGCAGGCAGTAGTCACCAAGGGAAATGATAGATGAATGGAAGGATGAGTGTTGGGAGGGTATATTACAAATATCACATACAGGGGCCAGGGAGACAGCTCAGTAGAATAAGTGCTTGCCTAGCAAGTGCTACATTGTGAGTTCAATCCCTGGGGCCACCAAAACAACACAAAACAAAAAAGCCTGTAAATATCATATGCACGATTTGAGGGCCTCTTGGTTCTATGTTTGTGTTTCTTTTGCTGTATTTTTCTATCTTGCCATTATATTTTGTTCTCTCCATGCCTTTTTCCTTCAATTGTATCTTTCAAATTTTTTGTGTGCCATTTCTTGGACTGGTTGTGTTTATTTACATAGAAGGGGAGTTATATTTTCAAAGTTCATGTGTCTGCTTGCAAGTCAAGGTTGTCTTCCTGTATGTCATCTCTCTGAACCTTCACTTTTCACTTCTTATGGTCTGATTCAGATTTTCTCAGGGAGAAGTGTGGGTGGGGCTTCGGTGGCAGTCAAGGGTCCTGGCCACATGAGCAACGAGATGTGGGTAGAATTGAAGGCCGGTCTCTGGATTGTTCATTTGAAGGCCTGAGGCCTTCCAGCTGTCCCCCACCTCCTTCAGTAGGCAGGAAGCATGCTGCTGAGGCCTCTTCTGTCCCCAGTTGGGGGATGAATCAAAAAGGCAAGCTGGCATGTGTGTTGGCACCAAGTAACAGACCAAGTAATCCCAGAAGCTCAGAAAAAACAGTGGTCCATTATTGTTTGTAGCTCCAGACTCCAGACTTGGTGGACCAGCCACGGTATGGAATGCTGACAGCTATCCTAATATCTGTGGGGTCTTACACCAGCAGTTAGATGCTTGCCTGAGAAACAATAAATGTCACCTCTACTCACATCTCCTGGCCAGAGCCAGCCATGCGATCCCATCTCACCACAAGGAAGTCAGAAAATACAATCTAGTCCAGGACCCAGAAAGGAAAGGCAGAAAATAATTGATGAGTAACACTAATAGCTGCACAACTGCCAAAACTACTCCCCACCATAAAATCCACCCTGGCCTTCTCTCACCACCAAGATCAAGGATGAGCCTACCACCCCTCCAATCTCTGTGACCCGGATGATTGAGGTCTCCCCTCTGGTCATGTGAGCGCCTTTCCACATATACTTCTGATCTGCCTATGCGTTCATCCATAAAGACCCAGGTCAAGTTCATGTGTCTGCTTGCAAGTCAAGGTTGTCTTCCTGTATGTCATCTCTCTGAACCTTCACTTTTCACTTCTTATGGTCTGATTCAGATTTTCTCAGGGAGAAGTGTGGGTGGGGCTTCGGTGGCAGTCAAGGGTCCTGGCCTTATGGAAGTGGCTCCTCTTCCAAGGCAGCCTACACTGACTCCTCCAATTACAGTAGCATCCATTTCCCCACAATCCTTAGTGCCTGTCCATTGTTCTTCACATTTTGCCCCTTCTACTTACTCAAGTATGTATTGTCCATCAGTTTAATCTTATGGACAGTAACTAAGTCTTACTCACCTCACACAGCCCAGATCTGTGACACCCCTCAGGATGAGTGAGGCAATCAGCACATATTGACAATGCATTAAATCTACTATTGAGATGTGTCTTGTCAAGGTTTTTCTTTTTTTTTTTTTTTTTTTTGAGGGGGAGGAGGGGAACTGCTATCATATAGGCTCTATGGTTTATGAATCATTTCATAATTTCCCCAAAGATGGCCCACTTTGCATGCCGCACCATGGCTGTGGGGTCACAAATCAGATTTGTTCTTAAGATTCAAGAAGGCATGCTTCAGAGATGGCAGTAGAGTCTGATTTGTGGCAGACCTTTAATACACAAGGGTGCATGGAGTAGCACTGCCACCAGGGCACAGGTGTGTGACCACTACCTCTGCATTCACACCGCTCTCTTAGAAAGATGAGCAAATAGGTGGTGGTGTTATGCCCATGAACTTGGAGAGGAAGAAACCCCATAAAATTATGTCTTGACTAGGCCTCTTTTCGTAAATGGAACAATAACCCTGCTAAAGCCAGATTTCAAAACGGAGAAAATCACACTAGTGCACAGGAGCGCCTTTCGGAAACCAAGAGCATGAAAGTGGCTGGTCTTAGAAGCTAAAGGAAGCAGATAGTATTCGAATGATGCTGGGATCTCTTCTTTTTCTCTCACCATTGTACTGTCCTCTAGGTACAGCCTTCAACCTTCTCTTGCTGTGAAGCTCTGTTTTCTTACCTTTTCCACTCCACCAACTGGGAAATATGGTCTCAGGAATACCACTGCCTCACAGGAACCAATCTAGACCTCCAGAGGGATGTGGTAGAGTCCAAATCTCAAAGAATCCACTGGCCAAGTCAGGATCAACTGTCCACTCTTGGACCAATCCTTTGAGCCCAAAGACTACTGTCCCACTAGGACCTGGCTACTCCTACCATGTGAAGAGAGGTCAGCACAAAAGGACGGTCTCACTGGGAAGAATCAGCATAAAGAGTGGCTCTGAACCCAGCAGGATGAAGATGCTAGTGCCGGCCACAAGGCACGAGGGAGGAGCGCGTTATCCCAAGCACAGATTCCAGGCCAGTCCTGCGAGTCTGAGTTGGTGGGTTCAGCCTCAGCCCCAGAATCTGTGGTTCAAGCAAACATACTGGGTAATCCTGAAGCATTGTCAGATGTGAGAGGCACTGCTTCAGCCTGTGCTTCAAATTTAGTTTTATGTCCCTGCTTTATTCATTTCTGCTTTTAGGTTTATTACTCTTCCCACTTCCTTTCACTTGATAATTTGTACCCATTCTAGGTTATTTACACAGAGACTTAATTCCTGCTTTGCTTCTTTCTCACTAATAGAAGCCATCAGGAGCCATACTTTTTCCTCTAAGTACCAGTGTGGCAGCATTCCATAAATTTATATGATATGCTGTGTTTATATCTCTGTTCTTTAAACACTTTGTTTTGAATCTCTTCCCTTTCCATGGCTTTATTTAGGAGTGTTTCCAACTTCTATGTGACTAGATAACCCCTTATTGTTTGTGAGATTTATTCCTAACTTCCCTGAACTGTAAAGCAATTTTTTTTTTTTTTCTGAATAAGTGTCTCTACATCCCAGTACTTGATTTATGTCATGGAAAATTTATCCAGCAAGGTTAACTGGAAAAGTTAAAGAGTTGGGTGTTGTTACACTCTACCCCACCTCACCCCCCTGAAAGCTAACCTGAGTGTGTAGAAGGCACCAGTGTGTGATAGAAAGGTCAGGTCCTTGGAGCTGAATCTGGCTGTTCTTCTAATTAACTCTGTGCAACCTTAGATAAATGATTCACCTCCTCGGAGTCCACTTTCTTGCCTGGGGAAATCATGAGTGAAGACAGGCATGCATTTGACACTTGATCTTTGTAGCTTCAGTTATGCAGAGTTTGCGCTGGAGGACAAGGGGGATTATTTAGATGAGTGAAGACATCAAAGAGGTCCTAGAAGAGAGCAGTACTTGGTATCCTGGGGGTACACCATGGTCTTTCAATGAAAAGGAGCTTAGGGAAGATGAAAATTGTCAGTGAAGGCAAGCACAGGATTGTGCCTACATAGCTGTGCCTTGGCACACAGAAGAATCTTAGCATGTTTCCCATCCTTTCTCCCCATCCAACTCTTCCTTTGGTATGCTGTCAGCTTAGAGTCACTGCCTCCAAGAGGCGTCTGTCCTTCTCCTCTCCTGTCTCCATCCTATGAATCCTCCATCCATGTAGGATTCCTACACACCCAGGTCCCCAATTGTTATCACCATTATCATTATCTACTGTGTGTACATGTTCTGAATCTTCTCAAATGGGTGGACTGGGATAAGAGAGGTCGATACTGACTCCAAGCACCATGTCACTGAAGAGCATGATGGAACACACATTTTATCACAAGGACAGGAAATTAGATGTTTTATCAGTAACTATTTATGGATTGCCTACCTCTTGTCATGCACTGGATATACAGGTGTAAGTAAGAGATCACAGTGGGGAATATGAACTTCTAAACAGGCAATTACACAGGGTAGGAACAGGGAAGAGGAGCCCTGGTAATGAGGTCTATGGGCAAAGAGGACCAGGTGTACCTTCCAATGTGGGCTGGAAAACGTGCTGCTAATGTGAGGTCACAAAGACAAGGAGTTGACAACGTAAAGAATAGGAAAAGACTGCTCTGGGCGGAGGAAGCAACAGGCAAAATGGCAGAAAACACAGGGAAAGGAGTCGTGTGACCATGCTGCTGAAGGCAAGGAAGAGAGCCATGTGGCTGGGTGTCTGAGGGAGAAGGTGGTGTGAGGACAGAAATCAGCAACACCGACGAGGCTCAAGAGCTGTGCTAAGGGGCTGGGCTTTGGAGCGAGAGGGGCCAGAGAGAGAACTCACATTGTCGCCTGAGTGGGGGAGGTGATGACCAGAGGCAGGGATGAGGCAGGAGGTGATGAGCGATGTGGGAGAGGGACATGGAGAGGGACTGGCAGCAGGTGTTTGGGGACTTTGCTAATATATTAGCCAGGGTTCTCTAAGAGGGACAGGTTTAATAGCACGTACGATTGCATGAGATATTGATGAGGTAGGCTTACAGAATCAGAATCAGAATCAGAAGAGTCCCACTGGCCACCTGCTGGATCCGAAACTAATGAATCCAATAGCAGCAGCAGTGAGAGGCGTAAGGCCTCAGAGCTCACAGCAGAGGCTGCAGTGTGTGTTTGTGTCTGAAATCCAAGGAGTCTGCGCTGGAAGCCTGAAAGAATTGGAGACCAACATCCAAAGGCAACAGCGAAGACTCAAGTTCCTCCGGAAAAAAAAAGAAAAGGGTTTCCTCTTTCTTTCTCTTATTATTCACCCAAGTTACAAGCCTATTGGTTGGTGCCACCCACATCTAGGGTGGGTCTTTCCTCCGCTGTTTATAGTACAGGTGTCAATTATCCACATTCAGAGCTTTCCCAGTCTGCTAGGCGGCTCTTACTCCAGTCAAATTGACCTGTGAAAATTAAACATATCCCAAGTGGTATCACCCACAAAAGGGGAGGAACACATGGAACAACTGGCTTAAGTCTATGCATGCACCATGCACCATGTGGCACCATGTGGCAGAGGCAGTTGCATGTACAGGCATCCAGGTTCTAGAGCTCACATTGAGGACCTGAATGTGAAAGGGCTGTCCCAGACCTGGAAACATAGCTGGAAAGTCATCTGCACTCAGGTAGCCAGCCGCTACTGAAGGCCCTCAGGGGAAGTGCTTTGTGGGGACTGAGCATCAGTTTGAGACAATCAAAAGCATGTGAATGTCCAGGTGAAGGGAGGAGGATGGCATTGCCTCTGCAGCCTGAAATTCAGAAAGTCAGAGCTCAGAGGGAGGATTGTTGGAGACCATTAGTTCTCTTGGCAACTAGAGACAGAGAAGAACAGCATGTGGAGTAGTAAGGGAAATCTTTATAGCAGTGAGTTGGCAAGTTAGTTGGAATCAAAGAATGAGATAGTGTGGATCAGTGTTAATGAAGGGAGAGGAGAAAGGAAAGAAGTGCTATAGAGTTAAAGGAGAGTTTTTTTTTTTTTTTTTTTTTTTTTTTTTAAGATAATGAAGTCAATAGAGGTTAGCTAAGTACTGAGGGAAAGGAACCAGGACAGAAGCAGGGCAGGGCACATGTGAGCTCGACAGTGGGATTTGAAGGGTGAGGGCTGAGGAGAAATGGAGCCCTGCACGGGCAGGGATCCTGGCAGACAAGAGGGAGGCAGGAAAGAAAGGCTGGAGAGAGAACATGCACCATGGGTCCTGGAAGGGACCTACAATTTTCTACAGCCCCCGGGTACACTGCTATGAGGTCCTCCTCCAGGAGCACCCAGCCACCCTGGTGTGACTGAGATGCAATGTTGTACTCAAAGTTAGAGCTTTGGGAGAGAACATTCCAAAAGACATGGGACTGAATTAAAACTATTGACACCAAAGTGGTAAAAATTGTTTTCTGTGGATCCAAGACTGATTTGATGTGCAGCAAATCCTCTACTGACATTCCCACCTGCCTGCCATCTACACTCTGCTGCCTTTCCTGCAGGACTTGCAGACTAATGGCTAAGTCCCACAAGCTCTTCCCTGCCACTTCCTTAGGGTGGGGCAGAGGGAGCGAAAAGCGAAAAGCGACAGACTCAGGAGAGCCAGTGTTGGGACCGCCTGACTCACCCCTGCACAGGCCAGGCCTGGTGGAAGGAAGCATGAGTCTTTCCTCTGCTGAATCTCTGAAGTCTTTGGGGAACATTGAGCTCTGGCCTAATTGTAATCCCTAAGTACATATGCTGTGTCGCAGAGTCAATATGTAGAGTTAATGCAATCCCACTGCAAATCCTCCTAAGTCCTCTAATAGAATTTGACAGTTCCAAGTATGGGACACTTATTCTTTCAGGTAAAGAACCGTCAAAGGATTTGTCTTTTAACTGCAATGATACCTCTTCCTTCTGCGTGATTAAGATGTGAACTGTCAATCACTGTAACATCCTGTACTGAATTAAAAACAGCAAAGGTCATTAGTAGAGAGAGATTCCTGAGATATATTTGAACTCTGTCAAAACCAGCTTTAGGCCAGCAAAGGAACACATTGAAAAAAGAGATCAGTATTTAATAAGCATCACCGGGACAGTCAGCTAACAGGCCAGAGGAGACTTCATTTAAATTCATACAGCATGCCCATCAAGTTGAGCTGTATCTTCCTGTTAATCTGTGACAAACCTGGAGACAAAGAACCTGCATTGTCACCTCTGCTGCTGATGAGGAGATGAATTTCCAGCTATTGAAGATACAGATACCATCTGTGTTGGTGGACGGGTTCAAATATATAAGAAGGAAATTTTTTGCACCAGAATGTAATAAAAATAAATATCAAAAGGAAAGCTGCATCATTTGTTATGTCTTCTTCAATCTCCTTCCCGGGCCTGCTTAGTGCCCAAAGCAGATAATGGATGAGCCACTGTGATCCGCCCTGTAAGTGGTCAAAAGAGATGAGCAAAGTCACACGAGGAAATGGAGACAGTAAATCATCACGCGGGAACAGGTCCGATCTCACCAGCGAGGAAATCACATTTAGACCCAAGCAACTTTCAGGCCCTGTTATGTGCCTATTAAAGCCACAAAAATAAATATGATAAAACCCGGGATCAGCAGCCAGTAGATGCAGGTCCTTCAGCACTGCATGCCAGAAATACTGGAACGATTTCCAGAAGCAATCAGGCAATGTGAGGGAAAGCTACCACTGTGACTCTGATCTAGTAATTCAGTCTTTGAGTAAAAAAAAGAAAAAAAAAATCTGGTACTATTCCAAGAGAAAGAAAAATATGGCAGTAGCAGCACAAGCCCTATAACTGAAATTGCCAGTAACCCCAAAGGAGAGGGGCCACGGGAGCAAAATGAAATGTGTTAACGTGGTAGAATAACATGGCACCCTTGGGCATGGATGGCGGTGGCTCAGGGAGTCCTGAAAGCCTTTGTATGAAATATACATGGTGATCATTAACGTGAAAATCAAATGTCTTCCTGGATATTGATAAGGAAGAGACTTAGGAGGGGGGATATAACTCATTTAGATTTTAACATTCATTAAGATTTCATGATGAGCTGGACACCGATTTTAGTGATTCATTCAACATTCATTGAAAATTGACCAGACACAACACACTAGGGATTGTATACGGAGGAAGCAGTGCTTTCTACCCTCCAAAAGCCATTCAGTCAAAACGGAATATGTTAATGTACACACACACACACACACGCACACGCACACGCACACACAACTGTGGAAACCCACTGGTACAAGAGGAGTTTTCTATGTGTATTTTGTATAGGGTCTCACTAAGCAGCTTGGACTCAGAGTGATCCTCGTGTTTTCAGCCTCCCCAGTGCTAGGATTATAGGCATGCATCACCCACCACCCCCGTCTCAGTGGCTAGCTCAGCATGCCCGGGGATGGAGCCAGTGCATTATGCAGTACCAGGGATCAAGCCTTGTGCTCACAGGCCCTGGGACAAGAGATGTTGATGAGCTGTTGTGCTGACAGAGGAAGAGATCTGGATGATGTGACAATCTTTATCTGCAGGATTAGGACAAGGCACAGCTTGGCATGGACAGTGTTCCAGACAGGAGAACAGCAGTGCAGAGGTCTACAGATTGGGTTGGGGGGTGATGTCCCAGCATAGCTACTGGGTGGAAAGAATCTGTGGACTTCTTTTATAGGACCTAGGCTCCAGTGTCCCCTTCTCCAGCATTGACATATCTCTCATTTCCCACTGCTGTCACACGCACTCCAGCCACACCCTCCCCATGGGTTCAGAGAACTCACTCTCTCTGAATCACCCCAAGCTGACTGCCCTGCAAATGGTGCTGGGGTTGAACTGTATGGCACATGAATAGAATTACTCTTCAGGCCTCTTTAAGTAGGAAGGGGTCCGTGTTACTATATATGGCTTGTTTCCCATTCATTGCAAAGCGTGCTTTCTCGAAAGGATGCTTGGATAAGATCCAGCTATATCCAGAGGAGGCATGGAAGCTTGAGTAAAAGTACCCCCGCTCATTTCCTGAAATTGCTGGATATACAAACTGTTGTTTACAAATTGAGTAAAGTAGGGAAAGTGAATATAGGAACAGGAATCCCTCTGCTTCAATCAGCGTTAATGGGTATGTGTTATGCCAAGGATTGAATGTGAAAAGTCATGAGGGCAAGCAGCTACAGGTCTCTATTTGAAATGCTGATGCTTTGAAAGCTGAGAGTGTTATTATAACTCAGGAAATGATTGAATTTGGCAGTGGAAGACTCAGAATTTAGAACCTAGTACACGTGCAAGAGGAAAAGCTGGGAAGGTTGGAAGAAAAGGAAGAATATAAATCAAGAGGTGCTTGAGGATAATGAAAAGAAGGGGACTTAGTGGAATATGTGCTCACCCGCACACCAGCAGGAGCACACAGTCTCTGCAAATGTTTCCTCTTTCTGCTGAGCTGGCCTAAGCCATAGGGCTCACCTCGCATATATCTAGGAAGTAAGGAATGGACACGAATGGACACAGTTCTTCATTCCCATTGCCCTCAGAGGGCCAGGCTCCCTAAAGGGCAGACAAGTGAAGAGATGGACTCTGGGGAGAAAGCTGGGCAATATCGCCCTGTAGCTGGAGAGCAGTAACGTTTCCAAGAGCAATGATGCTGTGGGAACTAGGTGAGGGTTAGTGGCAACGGGTCTGAGAAGCAGACCCCGCCGGTGAAAGCTGTCACCGCACAGTAGTGGAGAGTCCTCCGGAGCACAAGGCACTAATTGTAGTTGACTGAACCAGCTGAGAGCCTGTGCAAGGCACTCAAGTTGGAGATGCTCAGAAAGGGATGTCAACGTGAAGAGGGCTGACAAGACGGCATAATGGCCGTTGAGTGTTGTTAACAGAAGTCAGAAGACGCTACGCCACCTGAAGCACACCGTGCCATCGGAAACCCACCCTTGACTTTCTGTCTCTGAGTTTCACTTATCAATTTTTCTGGCACTACAAACCTTCAGACTTCCCAAGCAGTTTCGTTAAAGTCTTGTATTTATCCTCATAATTCTATCATGAGGTACTGAGGATATGTGCCATGTTCATATGGGAGAAGCAAAGAGTCGAGTGTGGAGATCCGAGGATTGTTCCCTAGGGTTTATGCACACACAGGACCCCTGCCTCAGCCCTGTGCTGGGCTTTGGGGAGGGCATGGAGAAGTTCCAACAGGAGATGGAGGACCTTTAGAAATTAGTCAACTGCCCAGCCACCATCTACTATGGCCCACCCCAACACACATAGCATTTCCCTGGTATCCAAGGTCGTGGTGGAAGCACCCAGTTAAAGATGGTAAAGCCTCCAGCATCCAGGGATCCTGGGAAACATGAAAGCCAGGTCTTTTACTAACCTGGTCTCAAAACTCATCCTACAACAGAGGTAGAAAATAGAGTTCTGCAGTATCTGACCCACAACGTTGGATTTACATGTTACAACAGTGAGCATTGCAAGCATGGCATCTACTCACTCAAATGGTAGAGGTGAAAGGGAAGCCAACCATCTTTGTCTGCAGTCCACAGAGTATTGTCCTTCCCCTTTCTTGCCTGTGGCCCTCAGAGGGACGGTGGTCTCATATGATGCTCAAGACCAGTCAGAGCAAGAAGCTGGTTTCAACCTTATATAGTGGCCACCTTCTATTGCATAAAGAGAAACACAAGCTTGCAGAAAGTCTTGGGGTCTTGTGTGAGCATCAAAAAAGAAACATTCAGGCTGGGGAGATAGCTTGGTAGTCTAAGTGCCTGTCTGGCAAGCACAAGGACCGAAGTTTAATCCCTGACACCACATTCTGTACTGGCACCAAAACCAGGTATGATGGTGCATGCCTGTAATCCCAGTGCTGGGGAAGCTGAGACAGGAGAATCACTATGAGTCTGAGCTGCATAGTGAGACTGGATGAAAGAAATAAATAAATGATTTTTTTTTAAAAAAAAAAAAGAAAGCTCCATTCATGTTGTACCTAAGCTACGATCTGCCAGGCCCATGGTGAGATAGATGCTATCCCAAGACCATCTCTGAATGACAGGCAGCAGGACAGAGAGGTGATCTGGGAGTAGGTCCCCACAGCCACTTGAGTAGCCAGTACCTTCCTGCTTATCAGGCACATACAGCCTTTTTCTGGAAAGGGGATCCCTTCAGCCACACGCCTGTCATAACTGTCCTTTTCAGTAACACACGGCTGGGTTTGTGATTTTGCTTTCAGGGCCTGAAATTGGTTAAAAGAGCAATTTACAAGAGCCACAGGGGGAGGAACAATTCAGATACTTGAACTGGAACCAAATGTCCCTGCTGCAGAGCAGTTTTTTTTTTTTTTTTTTTTTTTTTTTTTTTTTTTTTTTTTTTTTTTTTTTTGAGTAGAAACCAAGGTAAATAACCAAACCTGCCTGCAAAGCCATGAATTGATCCACTTGCTCCACTTGCATCGGAGCCCGTCTTGAGGTCAGTCCTTGATTTTATCCTGAGCCATATGAGTGTGTCCCAGGACTTGAATGCAAAGAGCTGGGTAACCATATCACAGCCAGTGAAATTCAGCCCCTTTCCGGTCCAGAGAGGCCAAGGCTCTGCCTCCGCATGTTGGAGGCCTCCCAGGAGGGCCTAGGAGGGCCACTCTGAAGGTGTAGGGGAGGAGAGACACATGTGCAGGATTGCCCCTGAGGAGAATTAATTCTGTACAGGTACAACTGGCCCAAGGGTGGGTCGAGGTGTCCTGGATGGTAGTGAGCGCCCTGGCCTCAGATGCGAGCAAGTCAAGATGGCTGTGTTTGTAGTACACATCAGGTCCAAGACGCTGTGCTTCTGAGACAAGATTCTTTCCCTAGACAAGGCAGTACCCACCGTTTGGTTGTCCCTACCTTCCAATCACTCCCTTTCTAGTGACAAATATCCCCCCCCACACATACACACACACACTCTGTAGGAGCTGAGTCTCCTAACTTATGAGCTCAGGGACAACAGAGCCCAGCCCAGCCCCAGGCACCAGGAGGCGGTGTGTGTTCTCTAAGCCCAAGCGCAGGCCACATCTCTGGTGACAGTGATTATTTCAGGAGTAAGTGAGCGACTTAAGTTAATCCAATCAAAGTGAAGTCTGGGCTTTATCTATGAACTGCCAGCAGGAAAATCTTGCTCTCTGCTGTAGGAAGGCTGGAATGTTCTCCTGTAGCCTTCTTGCTAGCTCATGGGGCGTGAGGATAGAGCCACCCACAGAAGCTGGGCTGAAAAGCTGGGAACATTCACACCCTTAGCCCATTGATTAAGCACCTAGGTCCAGCTCTTTCTGAAGCCAAGGAACTTTTCAGCATACTGAACGAACACATTCCATTTTTTATCAACATAAGTTTAGGGCTTGATTTTCCCCCTTTTGCTTTCAAAAAGCAGCATGTATTGCATGATGTGACAGGTTTTAGTGGAAGAATCTTGAAAAAGAGCGTGTACATCCTGAGCATGAGGAAAATAAAGAACCAACATGGCCTTGAGAGGGTGCGGAGAGAGGGGAGGCACAGATTAGCCCTTGTGGCTGGCTCAGCCCGGGATGAGAATCCACAAGAGCCTGAGGGGTGTGTGATCCGCATTCTCCCAACCTTCCCAGCCCAAGAAAGCCATCTTAGACACTGCAAGCGCCGCATTACGAAGCATTACGTGGAATAGTGAAAAATTGGAAACAGTCTAACCGTGCACCATTCGGGGGCTGGTTCGGTGAGCTTGTTGCCCGCAGCACGGCATTTATGAAGTGTGTGTAATAACATGGAAAATACGAGAGTCGGAGTGAAATCGGGGTATGAAATTGTATAGTCACTTCAAACTCAGCTATGTGAAAAGGGAAGAAATGAAAAGAATTACAGACAGGAAAAACTAAGGAACTAAATGTACCCCCAAACTAATGCCTGAGTGGTAGGATAATTTTTGTCTCTACTTTCTGTTTTTCTATGTTTGCTTTCCAGGCCGTTTTGCAGCAGATGACTGTTAGTTCCTGATGCTGTACATGGCGAGAGGGCTCAGGCCTAGGGCGTCTCTGACAACGCAACTGACGGGTGAGGGATGTGACCATCCCTGAGCCTGACAAAAAACAGGAGATGTTGGCCAGCAGCCAAATCTGCTCCCGGGGGGTTCAGTCGGCAGGTGGATGACTTGCGGCAGATCCACCTGTGTTTTCTCTGGGCTCCAGCCTTGCCCAGTGTCAGGGACAATGTGCCAGAACAGACCCTCAGGAAACTGAGCCAGCAAGCAGCCTTCACTGCCAAACTCGGGCTCGTGCTAGCCGGCCAAGTTCACCTCTGCACTCTATGCCACCAAAGGGCACCGTGCACGCGCTGTCCTACCGGGAGGGACACTTTGTACGCTGTGAATGGTGTCACACAGCTGGGAAGCTGTCTCATTAGAAGCCCTGTCTCCCCGGTCCTGCTTCCACCGCATCTGCTGTCATTCCTGCCTACTCCAGTTAAGCCATCTGTAAATAGCAAGACAGTGTTCGCTCTGATGGCTCTCTGGACTGTGCCCTTTCTGCTTGTATGACAGAGCCTTTCCCCAGCTCCTCAGAAACACAGTGTGGGAGTCAGAAGCCTCAGATGGCTCCATTGTATCTGGGGCTTTGCAAAGTGCTGGTTCTGGTAATGACTCTCAGGGAGGCCCGAGTCTTGATGAGATACATCTCGAAGAGCTGCCCTAACCAAGGGCATAGGAATCTTCTTGATCTTTTAAAGACCCCGCTTCTGGAGAGCAGGAACAGCCCCGTTGGGCTGGCCACTGAGGCTGCCATCGGTGCTGTCTGGTGCTGGAATCCTCTTCTCAGAGGTGGGTAGGAAGAGCCTGTAAGAATACAGAAGTGAGAGCCAGCCAGGCCCTCAGACATGGTCCAATCCACCTGCTATTGAGAGGGATGAAGAAACCAAAGCTAGAAAGAGCTGACACCCACCTCGGGGCTCACAGCCAATCAGCAGCAGCATTCAGGTTAAAGCCCAGCTTCACTGCCTCCTGCCTGAGTGCAAGGCCCAATCCTTACTTGCAGGCTGAGGGCCTCCTCAAGGCCCTGTCCCTGCCTGGGAGATGGCCAGCTGTCCCCATCCTTGCCGGCAGCCCCCAGCGCTCTCAGCTCTCTCCCAGGCCCAGGTCACTCAGCTGTCACTGTCGTTCTCTGGGCTCCTGGGTCTCTCTGGCAGCCTCCACCCTGCATTCTCAACAGAAGCTTCCGGCCGGCTGCTGCGTCTCCCGCTGCAGACTCCTGACTCTTCCTCGTTCCAACCACAATGAACTGCCCGGACTACCCCACCCAGCGCAGCACATAGTTTGCCATGCAGAGGTCTTAGTGAAAAAAACACGTTCCCGCATCACTTCGGATAAACTGGGGCCACCCGGCACCGCTGGGTCTGTGTTCACCCCCACCTAGTGGGGTCCTCTGGAACGTGACTGGCACCTGCTCCAGCACCCTGCTTTGCTAGACCTCCTCTTTGGACTTGGCGAATCCCCTCCCATCCTTCAAGACAAGTTGAAGCCACAGCCTCTGAGAAGAGAAGCTTCCCTGCCTCCCAAAGACAGGCCTCACCCCTCCCTCCGCCGCATCCAAGCGCTCCAGTCAATACTTTTATTATAGCACCTGACACCGCGTCTTGGCCCGGGGTTTCTCCACCTCAGCACTTATTGACTGCGTGGCCAGATCCTCCTGTGGGGGCAGAGAAGCTCTGCGCCTTCCAGAATCTTCTGCAGCACCTCGGCCTCCTGTGCTCTGGGTGCCCGTGGCAGCTCCCCACCCCCCACCCAGTGATAGCAAAGGGAAGCTAAAGACCAGAAGGAGAGGAGGAAAACGACATGGCGGAGGAAGGCGGCGACTTCAGGACACAGTTGAAGTTCCCTGGGTCGTCCACATCGGTTCCCCCTAGTTTTGATGGTGCTTCTTTTTTTAATTTCCAAGGCTATCACACCCCAAATCTCTTAACAGTATCATAATCCATAAATTGCCTTAATTGATAACTTCAGGGGTGGACACCTAATCTTACGGTAAAGCAACAGATTCAGAGAATCCAAAGAGTGCTTGGGGAAGACAGTACTCATCTTTTAGAAATAAAAATACAGTGGGCCTTTCTCTTCTAATACATAGTGTCTTTCTCTTATAAACTGGGCCATCCTGTCATCTGTCAGATGAGCCACTATCTTCCTACCCGTGGAGGGCATTCAACTTCCCTGGAAGCCAGACCCAAACTTTCTATAGATTCAAAATTCCACAAATTTCAACAGCTAAAAACCACATAGTTCCAGCTTCTGGTTATCATGTGCCTCTCTCTCTTAAGTGCCCAAACTCTATTTCTTTGAGTTTGTACTTTAGATTATGACTAATATAAATTATGTTAAAAAAAAAAAAAAAAACCCTCAAAAGGTATCTCCTGCCATCACCCAAGGGCCCCAATCTGAGATCCACTGTCATAGGATGGTGTTACCGTCTTTTCAGCGTCTTTCCTTCTACTATGCCGTGAATCCTGAGGGCTGTATTTTATTCACCCCTGCGATAGTCAGCGCCCAGCACCTGATACTGCAAAGTAGAACCCCGAAAAGACCAAGCAATAGCCAGAAAGCCCTTGATCAGCCACCTCTGTTAGATGCGTTTCCTGTGATAGACACTAGAGGGCAGAAAAGACCTGCCAAAAGTGCAGCGGTGCTCCCGAGAGGGGCTTGTCCAGGGAGCATAAGCCAGAGCCCCAGTCCCTGGCAGATTCTGGGGACTGCGTGGCAGAGCCAGTCTCTCTTATGGCTCCGGCCACCCCTCTCACCTATACTCTTTGATCTACTCTTTCAACCTGGCACAGTCTCACACAGCTTCATGGTTTCAAATGCTGTGGGTATTCTGACAACCACCAAACTTGCTTCTCTAACCTGCCACAGCCTCGGGTTCCTGCTATGTGTCCCAGTCGCAGGCTGGACCCCTCAGGTGTGACTCTAACTCCCAGGCATCAACCTGAGTCCTGAAGCCGCATAGGAAGCCCTGCTGTGCCCTGCCTGCACCACCCCACCCTGCGTCCTCCTGGGACACCCCCACCTTCCGCCTTGCCCCCTCCTCTAGCCTGTACCACACCCCTAGGGACATATGTCATCTCCCAGCCCTGTCACAGGCCCTAACGCCAGAGCAGGCCACTATCACCTGTCGCCTGAAGTAGCCATTGCTGTGGCCCTTAGCCAGTCCCTTCTTTCTCCCCTTTCCCCTGTGCACTATCACCCAAATGTGCCTGCTCAATGGCATCTCCTGGGGCTCCCACCTTCCTGCTGCCCTGCTAGCCTTGTCTTTCCCATGGTGCTGCTGGCAACCTGGACGGATGGTAGAGGGTGAGCAGATGAATGGAGGGGTGCATGGACACACACTGTATTATTCTGACTTTCTTATTAGTTGTCTTTCTTTGTTCACCAGAGATGGTCTCACTGGGAAAAGATACTTTTTTCTTTTAATACAGGGACTCGATACACAGTTTGGACTCATAGTGCTCCTCCTGTCTCAGCCTCCTCAGCTCTAGGATTACAGGCATGCACCACCATGCCCAGTTCCAGCACCGGCATGGCATGAGATACTGGGGATCGAACTCAGAACCTTGCACTTGGCAGGCAGGCATTTAGACCAATGAGCTGTCTCATCAGCCCAGGAAAGGGATTGGGGTTCTGCACAACAGGAATCTGTTCTGGCTGACTTTTCTGGAAGGGGAGTCATCCAAGGAATGGTTTCCTTTGTGCGATTTACCAGAATTTCCCAGAATCTGAGAACACAGACGTGACTGGAAACTAACACTTAGCCCGCATCCTACAAGTCAAAAGAGAAACTGCAGCCCACAGGGGAGGCTTCCATCCGGGCCCTGACGCCAGCTCTTCTTGACTCCATTTCTATGAGAAGGGTCTGGCTGACCCCTGTGCCTCTCTTTCCCATGATTCCTTGGTCTGGTTACCCAGCGACCACCACCATCCAGTGCAGCCCCATACCTGACAGCCCTGCTCCTCAGCCCTGGCCTAAGGGAAGTGCAAACTCTCTCTCACTTTACTGCTACCCCTACATCAGGTCAGCATCTTTAAAAGAGACTCCTCCCCACAAAAAAAAAAAAAAAAAAAAGAAAAGAAAGAAAGAAAGAGCCCTGAGAGCTGTCCAGATGAGAGGTTCTGATCCAAAGACAGCTTGCTGAGCCCCTGCCCCAGGAAAGAGGACAGTGGCCCCCAGGGCTGGCAGCCCCTGCCCTGGCCCAGAAGAAGCCAACCTCCTCCATCTACCACCCAGAAACTAAGTCAGTGAGCACAAAGCCAGCCTGGAATCCACTTGAGCATGATGGCAGCTGACTTCTGTCATAGGAAAATACAAAAATCAGGCCATGATCTCTGGGTGTCTGCCTGCCTGGGACTCACGTCTGACCTCGCTCCATGCCATGTGACTCTGAACAGGGCTAGACTTCTGGGAGTTCCCCTTGCCTTGTGTGCGAAACCTGAGCACTAAAGCTATCTGGAATGGCTGTATCAGGGTTCAGTGAAACAGCATGGAAATGCTAAAGCTGGCAGCCAGCACTCCCTCGCTCACTGATGGCTTTTGTCGTCGGCACTGCAGTCCTCAGTGTTACCCTGATGAAAGGAAGTAGCCAGGTTTTCAGAGCCCCTTGAGGTCAGAGCTCCATGCATGGAGAGTGTGCAAATTCAGTCACACAGGTGGTGCCTCACTGCATCCCACAGGCCCTGTGTGAGCAGAACGACGTTGCCATCCCAGATGCCCCAGCCCTGCACCAAGGAGGGAAGCCAGGTTCCAGGCAGTGACAGGCCCAGCTCCTGGAGGACCAGAGGGAGCCTCAGAAAGGCCTGGTCCCTCCTGTCATTCTGGGGGAGCGGTTGCTAGATCCGATGCCTAAGCTGAGATGCTGGTCTTCCCTGCCTGGCGACAAGCTGCCTCACCTAAGTCTGGGGGACACCAGAAGGAAACAGTGAGAAGCTAACTTCCTGACCACACAGAGCTCACACACTGCCCTAGCCTCTGGCCTCCTGGAAGGCTTCTCTGCCCCTGCCAGCCCCACAGAATGTAGGGTAGAGGTGATCACACCGCTGAGAGAGCAGATGCTGAGTGAGGAAGGAAACAGGAGGGAGAGGAGGAGCAGGAGCAAGAGCAGGAGGGTGGGGGAGGAAGCGGAAGGAGGCCCAGGCCCAGGCTCCCCCCTGATGCTGGCTGCTGCGTGCCCCTGCCCACCCACCACCCCTCTTCCGTGCTCCTCAGTGCACTGCCATCCACCCACAGCCCAAGTCTCCCTAGTTGTGCCCTCAGACAAGCACTATGCCCTGCCTTGGTGAGTCTGCACCCCTCTCGTGGTCCTGCCTAAAGTTACTGACTATCCCACCTTCCCAGACCTAGGGGCCTGGGAGTCCCCTCTCCTTGATGCATACAAGCTCCCAGCCCCTCCACCCCCGTAAGTTTCTTTCCCTTGAGGTCCTGACTCCCTACCACCCTAGATGACCCAACACCCAGCTCAGCACCCAGGATGGGAGGGGATCTGGAAAGCAAACACTCAGGGGAGACAACAGCCGGGTTTCCAGCAGCTCGGAACCCTCCTGAGACTACCAAGTAGACACCTGGTTACACCAGCGACCCACCTCTGCCACGCACCCCAACTAAAGCAGCAACCCTTTCCTGAGCCCCAAATTGCACACAAGCAGACAGAGTGGGTGTCCTGGGGCCAGTGAGGTGACCTCACAGGCAGAGAGAGAGGAGCCTTGCACCCAGCACTGGGAGACACCTGGCAAGGGAGGTCCAAGCAGCAGCGGGTGGTGGCCAGGAGGACGAGGTGACCAGCCAAAACCACCCATGGCAGAGCGGTGCCAGCAGGGCCAAGAGAGAGCTGAGCTGCCGGCTAAAACGCCCTATGAATATTTAACAGCCGTCAATATTTAATTAGTGCAGACAGATTAACTCTGAAATCACACACACTGGGGCTGGGCTCCCCCACTCCTGGAGGGGGAGCGTTAGAAAGAGAGGGTGCTTCCGACCTCACAGCCCCGACTGCCCACCTTCCCCACTCGCCATCTCCAACCACCTCCCTGTGCAGAAACGAGCAATCCTCAGAAAGGCTGAGGGCTAGGGACACTGGGAGAGGCCCCCGGGGGTATGGCGGGGAGGAGACACCGTGGCCCCATCCACCCTGCCCCCGGAACCTTGGCTGTGGACGCTCTCCACACCAGCCCGCTGGGCTCCGAACCCCAGCCACTCCCCTGGAGCAGCTGCAGGTGTGTAATTACCTCTGTGCCTTTGGTTTTCCTGGATTATGGTGTTGATTGCATCAGCAGGAGCAAGAGGAGTCTTTCATTCCCTTTGAGCTTCTTCAAGTTTTATCACATCTTGCGCCACTGGTTCATTCCATGGAGGATACCTGGACTTCACCATCGGGTAATAAATCACCATTGTTGGTGCCCGGTTGTTTTTAATGAAAACATTGGCTCAGGGACTTATAAAATGTCACAGCTGGACCTGCACTCTACCTGTGACTCCAAAGATTTGGGTTCCAAAATATAACCACTTGCATTGCCCCTCATGTCAGTTCATGCTGCACATTCTGTCTGGAGCTCGCTTGGTCCTTCCTAATTCCTCCAATTCATGGTGAAGAGGACCTTCTCCAGGTACCTTCACTGATTTCCTATTCTGTAGTCATCTGTTTATCTCCTGTCTTCCGCAGGCTGACAGAAACTGAAGCTTCTGAACACATTCAGCCAAATGCATGGAGGGACACCCACTGGGCAGTGAATGTTTTTGTTTTTAATAAACTGGAGTAAAAAGAGATTTTTAGTTAGGAACTGGAGAGCTCTCAAAGCCAACTACGTAGATGAGAATAAATCAGTTAGCTATCGCTGTGTAATGAGCAATCACAAATCTTCAGCTGTGTCAATGAACATCTGCCCTCAAGGATACTCATGTTGGCGGAATCTGACCTGATCACAGTTGTATTTCAGATCACAGCAGTGGAGGCCCCTCTGCTTCTCACCAAGAGAGGCATTTTGTGGTGCCGTCTCTGCTCTGAGTATCTGTCATCCTCTCCGGATGGCATGCTAGCTGGCAGGCTCCTGTCAGGATGGGGAATGACACAGGTATGAGGTGAGAGACACAAGCATGTCCTGGCTTCCTGCTTATGTAGCACTGCCACTGTGTTACTGACCAAAGCAGGTCACACGGCCAAGCCTAGGGTGAAACCCTGCCAAGGGTTAGGGTAGTTGAGGGAGTAGAAAGAATTAGGGCGGAACTGTAAGGGAGCCCAAGTGATTTCCCGTCACCTCATGCACAGGACCCCAGAAGATGAGACCACGGTAGGACAGGAGCATAACGTGGCCTACAAGTTTCTCCCTCCCACTTCATTCTGGGGAACTTGGAGCTAACAAGCCAGCAGCTAAGAAACTGGGGATGAGAAACCACTGATGTGAGCCACAGTGATAGCACCAGAGGCAGAGAGAAGGGGCAGAGCGTGAGCTGAGAAGCAAGGTGGAAGTCACACTTGGGACACCAGAGGACAGAACCAGGGCAAATAGCAGGCTCCAGCTGAGCAGCAGAGAAAACAGTGCCTTGAAGGCAAATCGGCTGGCCAGGCTGTGGCTCTCACTTCGGCTGGCATCAGCTTCAGCAAATCCCTCCCTGTCTCAGTTCTCAGTTTCCCAAAGGTGTGATAAGGGCTTGGGACAAAGAACCCGCACAGCCCTGAGCGGTCTAATGCCATTCCATAACCGCTGCCCTGTTTGTTTCTTCTCAACATGTAAGTCCTGAAACCTTCTCAAAACACTTCAGCGTCAAAGTGAGACAGCCTTGCGTGGGCGTATTAGCATCCCCAGGTGTCAGGACTAATGAGGACTGCTCCAGGGCACTTGCTGGTGGACGGATGGGTGGGTGGCTCTCTGATGTGCGCAATCCAATGGTAAGAGTTAGAAAATGCCTCTGGAAGATGCCAAGACAGCCTCTTTGGAATCAGAAAAACATGGGTTCAAATCCTGGCACCGTCCTGTGCTAGCTAAACGATCTTGGAAGGACATCTCAACTCTCACAAAAACCTCTGGATCTGCAACCAGAGAATGGACTGGTCACAGTCCCCACACCATGCTACTGGGGACGAAAGGATGGGACTGTGTGTGACCCAGCCAGCACAGGCCAGGCCTGACCCAGAAACCCAAACATTTGCCACTTCTTTCCTCCTTGCTGAGCTCCACCTCTTGAATTCCCATTGATTCTACCTCTCTCGCCCCCACAAATGCATACAATTAAAGTACCTGCCAAGGATTTAATAATTTCATCAACTAATTTACTTCAGTTCCCAAGGCCTATATCTAGACAGGGTGATTTGGATGGGCTAGGCATTATCCAATTTTTCTAACTATTGTCTTTCCTACCTTTCATCAACTATATTGACAAGGCATCTGTCCCTTTCTAATTGCCCATCCCTGGGAATTTTTCCCCCTTTTCCTTGTTAAAGACCAATTTTACAAAGCACTTCAGTGGCTCAGCCACTTTTATCATCATCATTAATTTTATTTCCCTTCTCATTTATTAATGGGCCAGGCAGCTTTCAAGTATCTCTTTTCCCCTGATATATTTGTAAAACGGCCTTCTCATTCCCTTTGGTGGCCTCAAGGCTCTCCACAGCTTTTATGTCCTCCCTTGACTGCCCTTCTGTTTCTCTGGAGCCTTTGCTGACTCCAGCTCTTCCTCCCCAGGAGCCCCCATCTGCCTTCTCCCAACCCCCGCCCCTGCCCCTGTGGGTTCTGTGGGCTCCAGCCCAGGCCTAGGTAGCCAGCCTGTCTTTGGGCTGAGCCCCACAGAGCCCTGTTAACTACAGGCTCCCTGTACTTGGCCTGCTCCAGAAATAGAACACTTCCTTTGTCCACACCAGCCGTTGAAAGGATGGGACAGAGAGGCCCAGACCCTCCTCTGCACCCTCTAGGACACCTGAACAAGGGGTCCATGCATAAGGAGCCTTCTTTCTTTCATTGTTTTAAAGAAAACATTACTGAAGTATAACTGGCCCACAATATAACTCACCCATTTTAAGTATTTAATCACTAAACTCAATGATTTTCAATAAGTCTACCAAGTGGTACCAAGCATCACCAGCTTTAGAATGTTTCGAGCACACTTGTACATCCCTTCGTTTATGGCTAATCCCACTTACCATCCTCATCCTTGAGCAACTGCTAATTCCTAGACTGATCTTCTCTGGACACTTCATATAAGCAGAAGCAGACTGTATGCAGTCTTCAGTGTAACTACTTTCACTTGGCATACATTTTAGGTTTATGTATGGTATAGTAGGGGGCAATATTTTACCCTTTTGATTGCTGAATAGTATTCCATTGTATAGATATACCACATTTCGTTTAACTATTCTGCTGGTGGGGGACATTTGATTAGCTCCAATTTTAGGCAATTATTAATAATTCTGCTACAAATATCTGCATATGCATGCAAATACATATGTCCACTTAGGTAGACACATTATATTTTTCTTGCATAAATAACTACAAGTGGAATTGCTCAACTGAATAGTAAATTTATGTTTAATTTTTTAAGAAACTACTGAGCTACCTAGGCTGTGTTTGTGCTGGTCAGTTTTCTTACTACTGACGCACAACCCCCAAAACCCCTCACTTATAGAGGAGGACCAATTTAGCTCACAGTTTGGGGGGTGGTTTAGTCCATGGCTAGCTGTTCCAAGGCAGGAGTACCATACTAGAGCAAAGCGGCATAACGCATGGTAACCCGGAAGCAGAGCAGTGGAAGAAAACCAGAAAGGATCGGGCAAGTGGCTTGACATAGATCCCCAAGGCCATGTCTCCATGGTGCACCAGGCCCCACCAAACCCACTCAGTAGTGTGCTGCCCTGGTCCCCAAGGGAAGACTTGGAAGCCAGTCCAGGTGACCCTCCACCCGGTCCACCTCGGTCTGTCAACCCCACCCACCATGTTCCTACTTCTTCCCATGCTTGCCAACACTTGCTATTGTGATCTTTTCAGCAACAAACACTCTGGCATGAGGAAGTGTCTTGTTGTGGTTTTAATTTGTATGCCATAATCAGAGATGGTGCTGAGAAGCATTTTACCTGCTTCATTTATTCATTATATGAACAGATTTAAATTTATATTTATGAGGGACCTGTAATGTGCCAGGACTCTTCTAGGGGCCAATGAGTGAGATACAACTCTTCATGGCACTTATAGGCACATATATCAGACATGAGATGTTGCTGCCACCAGCCAGTCAGAAAAGGAGGAAAGCAGGAGAGGGGGACATTAACATGCTAAGGGGTTAAAAGTTTGGGTGAAATGACCATAATGGTTCACTAAGCAATGACCAGGAAGAAATGAGGATCTTATGCTGGGAGAATCTTGGACAACAGAGGCCTGGGAGAGAACAGATGTTACCAAGCCCTGAGGTAGGAACACCATGGACCTCTTGAGGACTGGCAGGAGACCATGAGAGGGCACTTGAAGAATGGAGTCATAGGGCCGGCCAAAGAGCTCAGCAGATCAAAGCACCTGCAAGCAGGAGCAGGGGTTTTGATCTCCACCTGCTGAACCTTGGGGCACGCTGAGAAGGCAATTGAGACTGGGTGTGGTGGCACTGTGCCTATAATCGCAGCTCTCAGAAGGCTGTAAACAGGCAGATCACTATGAGTCTGGTCTCGTAGTGAGAGCCTGAACACCCTGTAGACCCTTCCTAAAATACAAAAAGAATGGAGTCATAAAGCCAGAGAAGTACACAGAGCCAGATCTTGTCAGGTCTTATGAGCCATGACACAAGACATAATGGTGCTCAGCCCAGTGTCAGGAGGCAGGAATGGAGGGAAGGGCTCAGATCCTGAAACCATTTCCCATGCACAGCTGCAGAATTTGCCAGCTGATTGCCTAGTCTGGGAGTAAAGCAGAAAAGTCTGAATGACCTCCGGGTTTTAGCCTGAGCACCTGCAAGAGTGGACCTACCATATAGTGAGATAAGGACCCTGCAAGACACACCCACTGGGAAGGACAGGAGCACAGCTCAGTCTGTGCCATGTGGGGTGGAGATGCATAAGGGGATAGCTGTGGCAGAGTCAGCTGCAGAACTCAGGTGGGGACCCAAGGAGCAGGTCTGCAGATGTGCTCTGTGAAGCCCCAAGGCCTCAGCAGCCTGGAAGCTCATGGGGGATTCGCTGAACATCTGAGGCTGCTACTCTGACTCCAGGGAGATGTTTCCAGGGCGGCTGAGCTGCAGAACATGGCTGAGGCTTGGAGTACTAGGGAGGCTCCTCCATTCCTGCCTGAGTCTGCAAACAGGCTCATGTGTCTGTCCAGCTTTAGTAACTGCCTTGTCTACTTGCCAGCCTCATACAGAACCAAGGAAAAGGAGCCTCCTGTTGTGTGTCCCAGGACTGCTATGCACTGGATCACATACCCTGCCCACAATTGGTGTTGAAGGCCGAATCCCCAATACAACTGACTGTATTTGAAGAAGGGGCTAGAAGGCTAACAGAGGTCATAAGGATGAAGCCCCAATAATCCAGCACTCTTGTCCATGTGAAATACTAGAACATCCCCATGTGAACTCTAGAAGTCAGGAAGCAAAACTTTACCAGGACTGAAATCAAGCAGCATCTTACCTTATGTTTTTCTGCCTCCAGAAGTGGGAGAAATATACTTCTGTTGGTGAAGTCACCAAGTTCATGATATATTTTGTTGTAGCAGCCTACACAGACAAAGATAAGGACCCTCAAAGGACCAGAGGGGACACACACCCTGGTGCAGAATCTCCATGCACTTGAATGTTCCCATCAAAGCCCAGAATACATTGTGCTACATCTGGAGAGGGGAAGGACAGGGAGAAGCTAAAGTCTGCTCCTCAGCAAAGCTCTCTGCACAAAAAGATAATAGGCCCCTTTCTTTTACATAAACACTAGTGCTATGACAATTCAAGGCTCATCAATTTTGTCCCATCTCCCTATCTGTCCGCTGCAGCACTTCTGGAGGCTGGCGATGAGGCTACACCTGCTGCCCCAGGAGCCTGTGCAGTTTCTACAGGAAGCCTCTGATCCTGCCCCATGCACCAAGCAGTGCTCGGAGTTCAGTCCTCCCTGGCAGCCATCATGTCTGGGCACTCTCCAACCCTTCTACTGTCTTCTCTTCTGTGTTGCTTTAGTACCTTGCCTTAGTCACCTCCCTAATGTGGCCTCTTCCTCTTGCCCTTTGGACTTGCTTTTATTTTCTGTGCCAGGGACTGAACTCAGGGTCCTACATGTGCTAGACGAGCTCTCTAGCACTCAGCTACAACTCAGTCTTGAACTTGGTTCTCAGCTTTCATCTCCTCGGGCCTAGGAACTGGCAACATCTTACCTATGTTTTAGCTTTTGTTCTAACTGCACTGTCTTGAGATACCTTGGGTGTTCATCTTCCATCCCCCACACCCATCTGCCTTCCACCCACTCACCTACCATGGGCTAAATAATCGTGTCTCTTTTTTTTTTTTTTTTTTTTTTTTTTGTGTCTCTCTAACTGCATGGGCTGAAACTCGCATCCCTATATGATGGTATTGAGACATGGGCCTTTGGGGTGGGTGACTAAGCCGTGTGTGTGTAGCCTTCATTAATGGGATCAGGGCCATTATGTGAAGAGGCCAGGGAGATAGCTAGGTCCTTCTGTCACATAAGGACACAGCAAGATGGCTGTCTGTAAATGAGAAAATGAGTCCTCCTGGGAGTCTGAGTATGCCAACACTCTAGGATAGGACTTCCAACCTGTAAGAAGAATGGTGAAAATGAAATATTTGGAGAGGCAGACCAGACTAAAGGGACCAAGAACCCCCTTCTTCTCTCTTTTCATCACCTCGTTTTAGCCCATGGGATCGTACATGGGGTCTTTGCAGAACTAAAAATGCTTCAACCCAAATCCCATCAATGCAAAAACGGAAAGATACACAAAGCTCGCAAAAGGAATGTCTCCTTCCCCCAAATTATGGGTATGTGGTACACGCTGCCTGTGTATACCCTGTAGCCATCAGGAAAGGTTATTAGATTTAAGTAAAAAGTTGAGTTTTTTGAATTTCAAAGACTGTACCAAGCAGAAAAAAGTTGTCCCAAGCCTGAGAAGGGAGTTGATGCAAATGCTAACTGACAAAGCACAACCCAGCCTCCCTCCGACTTGATGGTCTTACAGTTCAGCAAAAAATGTTAAAGATAGAACAGGAGGATTCACAGAGTCATCAGCTTTACAGGCTGCCAGGGATAGATGCTCAGGGAATCAACTGAAGTTTATGATCGCCACATTTTCAGAGGTGGAAGAATATGTTCACACCAAAGAAGTAGGGAAGCTACGGCTCTAGGGGAGGGGAAAAAAGGGCAATCTTATTGAAAATGAATAAATTTAGCTTTATGAAAAACTGACTCATGTTTTTCTCATTTCTTTGCAAGCTGATGAAAACTTTGGCATCAAGTACTGGAGCGTCTAAATTAAATGCATATTAATTCCTACAAAACATGCCTGGTCCCCTAAGAATCCCACCCTCACCCAGAAGCTGCACTGCCTTTGAGAATCCACACAAAGGATCAAGAAAGAGAGCCCTGTCTTGCCCCAGTGTCTTCTTTCCTTTTCTAACTGCCTCCCTTTGTCCTTTCTAAAGGGTCCTTTCTAAGGGGTCTCCCCAAGTTACCAGCAAGGTCTGTCCTCTGTTTTCCCAGCACAATTTTCCTCCAGAGGTTTCTCGAAGATCCAACATCACATTCCAAGGAACTGGTTGCTAGGTTTCCAAGAACAGCTACTTGGTGGTAAACACTAGTCTGGGATCAAGGTTAAGCCTGTTTCCTGTTGGGTTCTGCAGTCTCTTCCAGGTCATGCACATGGGGAGACAAGCACTCAGTCCTCTGTGCTAAATGCATTTCCTACTAGTCCAGTCCAGCCTTCCCCATGATCTAAGCTGTTTACTCCTAAGTGTGCTCACTGTACCTTCCCAGAGAACAGAACATGATGGGAGCAGAGAGCAGGAGAAGGGAAGGAAGCTTCAGGGTCTACAGAAGGTCAGGGCTTTTAGAACACCATGGTCCCTGAGTCTGGTGGGACATGACTATTGGTGCTGTAGAAACAGTGGCAGAGAAAGTCATAGGCTGGAAGAGAGATGCTGCTGGAAGAGAAGAGCATGCTGAAGAAGCCAGGCACTGTGTGTATACTCCAGTTCCAGTGCCACCAGCCACGTGCATGACTCTAGGCAAGTCACCCAACTTCAGTAACTCTGGTGTTTCCACCTCTAACAAAACACAGTACATTGGGCTTCGAGGGCTACAGGAAGAATAAAGGAACTATGTACACCAAGCCACCAGGACTGAGCCCAATCCAAACTGGGGTTCTTTGCCTCTCTTTTCTGTTTCCTGGATAATAAGAGCGAGGGTCCAGACAGAACAAGTGTGGGCAGGAGACACTTGTTAAAGGCTAAAAAAAAAAAAAAAAAAAAATATGGAGGAAGATGGGAAAGGTTCCGTGAGACCTCCAAGGGGTTGTCCCCAACCAGCTGGCTATAGAGCCAGGCTCTGTAGCCCCAAGTTGGTCCTACATACCTGTCCCCTATACAGATACTCCCTGGCCACCTGGGGAAACAATACAAACTGCTTGAGCCTGGTTGGATAGGCGTCCATGCCATCACTGAACTCTCCCAGTGAATGCTGGAGGCAGAAAGGAGTATGACTTAGAGAGGGAGCTTTAAGATGTGACTCCAACAGAGACCTTCTGAGCACCTCCTCTGTTATGGTTTGTGTCTAGTTATCCCCCCGAAGCCTCATGTAGTCATGGGGTGGGGACTTCTAGAGTTTGTGATTAACTCATGATCCACTGGGATTATGTATGATCCAAGGCTAGGATTATGGGTCTTAGTACTGCTATGGGTGTGAGTACTTCTCCCAGCATGGGGCAGAGAGCCTGAATGGAATATAAGTGACCGAGAGACAGACTTTCTGTAGCTATTGCTCTTTGTTATGGTTGCTGTGCAGATGCCATGAACTGCTGCTCTCTGCCTTGTGCCTCTCTGCCTTGGAGCCAGCTGAATATGGACTGAAACCTCCAGTAACTGTGAGCTAAATAAACCTTTCCTTTTTTTCATTTTGGGTGTTGGGTACTTGTCCCAGCAATGAGAGAAGAGTAACTAAGACACCCTCCCAGGGCAGCAAGCATCCTATCCAGCTGCCTCATCATGGCCTCCACCGCCACTGCCTCCTCCTCTCCACCTGGCCCCAGAGAATGCTCTGCCACCCTGCATTCCTTCCCTCTCTTATCTCTTCTAATAATTGCACATTTCCCTGAGACAAATTCAAAGACCAAGGAGAGATCCAATGACCTCTCCATCAATAAGCCCCTGAGCAAGTTTCTCTAAAGGATGCTCTCTTGACACACTTGCAGGGCTTCTTTCCTCCAGGATTTCAATTAGAAGCACCGTCCTTCATCCCAGAATGACAAGGAGTTGATCCATCTGTTATCACCAGGGGCTGGTTACGTGCTTGCCCTTGAGCAGGGCCTTACCCTCTGACAGACCACATTATCCCCCCCCCCAGTAGCCCTTCTCTGCACATGTGAGGAAACTGAGGCTCAGTTGATTTTCCCAAGGTCACAAAACAAGCAAGAAAAGGAGACCAGAAAATAGCCAACCTGGACAGCGTCCTCACGGGCCCTCTTTGAACCATCTGCAAGGTATGGAGAGATCCGTGCCTATGAGCAGCAGAGTGCTCTGGGTCACCTGTGCACCAGGACATTCTTGATTATAGGTCTGAGCCTCAGAGACTCAGAGAATGAGGCTGTGGGAGCCACAACACCACCTGATGCCAGGTATGAAGACAGGGAACTGGGGATGCCTATGTCACAGGCCCTGCCCTGTGAGTCTCCATGCACCCTCCACTTCAAATGCTTGGTGCCTCTTCTCTTCTCTTTCCTTTTGTTAATTAATCAATTTATTTATTTGGTACAGGGTTTTGTTACACAGCTCAGACTCATAGTGATCCTCCTGTCTCAGCCTCCCCAGCACTGGGATTATAGGTGGGCATCAGCATGCCCAGTTTGGGGCCAGCATGGCATGTGTACCAGGGATCAAACTTGGGTCCTTGTGCTTGCCAGGCAGGTGCTTAGACTGCTAAGCTATGTCCCCAGCCCAGTGGTGCCTTGTTTTAACTTGGCTTGTTCACGTACTGTCTTCCTGTGATACGACCATGGGCTCCAGCTTAGCAGCCCCCATACAGCTGCTGAGGAAGAAATCAACCCCTCCCGGGAGATCGCCACCGTAAGAGCAGCCCAGCAGACAGCCAGGGTGGGGTGCAGATCACAGCAGGCTTTACGGAGGTTTCCTTTGGGGGAGGGGATAAAAGTGAGGTTGCCAGGCTGGGGATCAAACCCAGTGCCCTTCATGCTAAGTGAGACAGAGCAGATGGTGGGGCGGGCGCACAGCAGTGTACCCTAACCCTGCTCCGAGGGCCTGAGCAAAAAAAGTACCTGGGACTGTGAAGCCAAGGGGCCTCAGGTTCTCCTCCAGATGTGCCTCCCAGAATTCCCTAGGGAGGGACAGTGAGCACCGGCTGGGGTGGGGGCAAAACCTAGGCTTAGAAAAGAGGTTTCCTACCCAAAGCTAGTCCAGGCCTGGCTGACTTCAGAACGAAAGCTCTTGCTAGGTCTATTAGCAAATAATGCCTCACGATTACAGAGCATCATCACACGTGTCAAGGTGCTCTCGGATACAGCTCACACTCCCAGCAACCTGCAAAGGAGACAGAACAGATGCGATGACGTTAAGTCCCCAGCCAAGCAAATGGCATTCAGAGATGCGGAGTAACCCAACCACGGAAGACACACACGCGGAAGAGCTTGCTCCGCGGCCTCCTGGCTCGGCTCCTGCCTAGAGGCTCAAATGCTTGAAAGTGTTGTGAGTGACCAGCTAGGGAGAGAAACAAAGTCAGAATGAGACTCATTCACTGCCAGGCTCTGGCATTCAACTCCTAAGCAGGCCTTCTGACCAGACATCCTGGACCCGCCCCCAACCCCCCCCCCCGCACACACGCACGCACGCACGCACGCACCCATGCACGCACACACGCAGAGGTACACACGCCACAGAGGGGCAGTGCCCTGCTGCCTTGAGATCTGGGTATGATTGAACACAAATGAGGAGTTGTTGCCTAACAAATTAGCAACAGGTAAAAGCTATCAGGCCATCTGTTGTCTCCCACCCACTGCCACCGCCTAATCCCCTTTCTCGGCAGTGTCCCGGCTCTGTGCTCAAACACAAATTAATATACTGGCCTTTGCATATGTATTTGTGGTTTCAGGTAGAGAGAGAGCCACATGAGCAGGTGGCGAGAAGGCAGTCACTAGAGACACTTTCCTCATGCAAATGTCCTTACTTAAGGCGGGGGAAGTCAGTGAAGGGCAAATGGGACAGACAGGCAGGCTGGATGAGAAACTTAGGCCCTGAACAGCCAGCTAAGCCTGAGCCTACAGGGCTGGCCCTCTGTCCCTTAAGAAAGTGTCCCTGTCCTACCTATTTCCCCTGGGGTCTTGGGCCACATGAAAGGAAGGCAAAGCCGTGTGAACACCCAGGGTCAGCAGAAGTCATTGGGCATGAGGGGGTGGGCAGCAGCAAGTCCCAGGCACCCAGATGGCCAGGTTACCTAGCAACAATCTCCAGCCATTTCTCAGAGCCTCAGTTGTCTTGCTACAAGTTTCTGAGATGTGGGAGGGCACCAGTAATGCCCAGCTGAGAAGGACCAGGACGAATATCAATAGTGGCTGATATCCATTGGGCACCTGGTGTGGCAAGCCCTTGGCTTCCTTTCACCTTTTGAATATCCTCATGAGGTTGATGCTATAGGAACAAGCTGTGGTCTAGGCTGGACACAAGCTCCATATGGGTCTTGCAAGACAAAAGCAAAAAGTGTGTAGGATAGACCTAGTGCCTATGATCAGGGCACTGGGAGTCAGCTCACTCATTCAAATAGTGGGAAGAAGTGGACCCACTGGTCTGTCCATAGCCCTGAGATTGAAGAGGAACCACTAGAAGCAAGGGAAAGCATTACTGGAAAAGAGTACACAATATACAAAGACCCTGGGGAAGGCAGGAGCTTGGTCTCTGGGTCCACTGGGGCTGGCCCCAGTGTGAAAGGAGCAGACAAGCTGCAGGTGAGGCTAGATAGAGCCAGCAGGGGAATAGGCACACCCTGGCCAGGAGGTACCAGATTTTCTCCTAAGTGTGGCAAGAAGCTGCTGCTAAAGGTCATCCAAAGATGGGCTCCTGTACCATCTCTTCTCGTCCCCTTTGCAGCATAACAAGAATATGGTCACCTCCTAAGGAAGCCTCCTGGGGAGCCCCAGACTGAGCCAGCAAGGACCCCAGGGGTTCCTGCTCTTCAGTTTTCTTCCCCTCATCACGCAGACATGAGCTGTGGAAGGCAGAGCTTGGTCGCTTGTGACCTTTTAGTGTGACAGGGCATGGGAAGGGGTCAGAGGGACATTAGGGACCCCAGCCCAGATGGCAACAGCAGCCTGAGCTCTGGAATCACATAGACTCATCCCTGTAGAGCTCTGTGGCTCAGAGCAAGCCTTCAAGCCTCTCTCTGCCTTGGTCTCTGTACTTTTTTTTTTTTTTAAATGTATTTTAGGACAGGTCTCACTACCCAGATCAGACTCAGTGATCCTCCTGTTTTCAGCCGCCCAAACACTGGGGTTACAGGTATGTGCCAACACACCCAGTCTCAGTCATCATCTCAGTATGCTCCAGGGGCAGAGCTTCCATGGCGCACCGAGGATCTGCCCTGTTCCCTGTGTCTGCCTAAATAGGTGCCTGAGTCCACTGAGCTATCTGGCCAGCCCTCCCCCTCACAGAGCAGCGAAGGCAAGCTGCCACCTAGCACCTCCCTCATGCTTGCCTTTAGTAGGTGCTCAGTAGACCCCGAGCAGGGCTGAGAACTTGTCCGCTTCCAGCATAGCCAGCCGGCCAGCACCAGGCCTCTGTGCACCGTGGCTCCAGAGCTCTGTGGTGGCGTCTGAAGTTTCAAATCCTTTTTCTAAAACCTAAGCTTCAAAACAAAGCCAGAAGAGGAGGCGGGAAAGGAAAATGGAGAGGGAGAGAGGGGAAAAAGATTTTTCACCTGGAGCCAGACCTCTGATTCTGCTGGTGGCGAGAGACAAGCTGGCCTCCGCTTCTCTTGCAAATCAAAGGGCCGCCAGTAATCAGCTCTGCACAAAGCGCTGAGTTCTTGGAAGGAGAGAAGCAAAAAAGCAGCTTGCACTGTCTTCCAACTCTCTCTCTCCCTGGCCTCCCACTGTGGACTGGAAGGGGCTGGGAGTGAATGGGGAGAGAGGCGCAGGTGGCTGCTGCCTTGGGCTAGAAGAGGGGAGGGGAGCTGAGAACAGCTTTGACTGGGCCTGAAACTTGATGTGGTGTCCCGGGATTGAGGGGTTTGATCACTTCTGCCCCTGGGCCTCCACTGTCTCATCTGTGGAATGGCACCATAGCAGCGGTTCTCCTCCAGCTACCCCAGGCCTGCGGGGCACACAGCTGCAGATTCCTGTTCCTCCAGCCGGCTCTCCCTTTCCATTCTGGGCACTGCACTCAGCCACACTTTCTATGGCCAATTGCCGCCCTGGGCAGCCAAAGCCAGCCACACCCAGGATGCTCCAGACATAGTGGAGTGACTATCACAACCCCTTATACAAAGCTGCCACCTAGTGACAACAGCTAAAAGCCCTAGCTTCATCCTCAGCTCACCAGGCCACAAGTGCCCCGGCCCCCTTAGCCCAACCTGCATCATCCTTCTGCTGAGACAAAACCCACTATCTTCCCATGTCCAGTTGAAACAGTGTCACCTTCCTGAGTCCACCCCCCAAATCTTCTCGCCCTTGCCCAGTGCAGAATCCAGAGCCATTATCTGAGCAATTATCGAAGCCTATTTAGAATTGTGTTATTTGCATGGATGGGTAATTTTCTAAATCTCTCTCTAAGTTTGTACAGTTTCACGCTGACATGCGACAAGATGTGAGCTGTGACTAAGGAGACGATAGCACAGGTAGCGAGGGCAGAGTGAACGTAGGCCAGGGACGCTGTGGGGCATGCAGAGAGGGGATGGGAGAGGGCAAGGGCGTGGGCACCTGAGAGGCAGAAAGCAATGTGTGTCTCTGTGTGCCAGCTGCATGCAGGTGCTCCAGGCACAGGATGACATTCCTCCTCCCCTCGTCCTCCTCCCACGCCTGTCCTCCTCCCCCTCCCTCAGTTACAGCACACAAGCATTCTTAAGCCTTGAGATTGGTACAACTTAATCAGCACAGAAAGGAAACTCCAGCTTTGTCCTCCAACCTTGGCCCTGCTACCATACCAAACACCTCTAGGAGTCAAATAACGACATGGTCAGTCCTCAACATGTTTTTGTCCCTTTCTGCATGGTGTTCGGTGTTGTTCAAGAGTCCTCGCGCTCTTGCCCTGCCTTCCAGGGGATGTGGCCCATTGGCACAAGCCACTGAAGCTGAGCTGCAGTCTGAGCCTGGCCTCGGGGTTCTGACTCCTGAAAACAGAAGTGGAAATCTTCAGGGGTTTTAGCTAGAAGAGAAGCTTTCCTAAGCCTCAGGAATTTGAGCCTCCTTCCTCACTCAGATGAGGAACTAGAATGTTCCACTGGGTTAAGCAACAGGGGTGGAAACACACAGATTGTCTCTCCAGCTCAGTTTGAATATAACTTCCTCCAGGAAGTCTTTTGTGAAAATCTCCCAGCGTGTTCCTGTGGCTTCAAATCTTGGCAGGTAGCACATGGCTTGTCATCAGCTCTGTCATTTGTCTCCACGGCAGCATCTGAGCATCTGAACAACAGGGACCTGGTGTTATTCACCCGTATGTGCAATACTCAGCTTAGTGCCTGGCATATCTGAGCTCTTTCACAAATCTTTACTGAATGAATGAATGAATAAATGAATGAATGAATGTATAGATGCATGGATGGATGGATAGATGGTTGGATGGATGGATGGATGGATGGATGGATGGATGGATGGATGGATGGATGGCCAGCCTAGGACCCAAACCAACTCTGTGCACAGGAAAATTAATAGCCAGTCCCACACTCATGGAGCTCAAGAGGAGGGAGGAGGATGGTTCTGGAGAGAACTCAAGCACCTGCCTCCGTCCTCAGCCTTCCAGCCTGGTGGTTTCCTGGTCTTGGACTTCTGGGGATGAACTGGGAAAGAGAGGAAGCAGGAAGCCTTTTGTCTAGTACCTCTCAAGCCCAGACACAAATCAGCCTTAGTTGGGAAAGCCAGAATCTGTCGCTGCTTCTGCCAGGAAGAGGTCTCTCCCAGCTTCGCAGTGCCCACTGCCCACATGACCAGCTCCCCTGGCTGAAACATCCACCCCTCCCCACCCCTGGGCTTCCTCTCCAGGATTTGCATTTGTAGGAATTTGAGAAGAATCTCTGCAAGATTGCCATCCTGAAGGCACCTGCAGAGCCTGAAAAAGCCAGACCACTTCTTCCCAGACTCTGATGTTCCCTTTTCTCTGTGGCCAGTGGCCAACAGTGAGCGGCTTCATTAATATTAATGCTAATAATCTCCTGCATTTGCTTCCCCACTTTCCCGCTTACAAAGCACTTTCAGATCCATCATCTCAGCCGATCCTCGGCACCAGCCTGGGGGGCAGCGGGGCAGTGACTACAGGCTGGTTTTATTGAGGAGGGAACTAAGATCCTGGGAGAGGAGGGGTCAGCTCAAGGTCACAGAGTGGCTGGGCCTGAAGAGCACGTGGAGTGAAGTGCAGGTGCTTTGACCCCCAGACCAGCATTTGGCCACTGCCTTGCTGGTACCACCCCCTCTCCTCTTCCTCATCGCGGTCATTGTTATCATCTCCTTCAGATTTCTGTTTTCAGTCATTAGAACGACAAGCTGAAAATAAATAAGGCAGGCGGACTTCAGCCATCTGTTAAAATGGGGAAAAGGACCTGCCGAGCAATTTGCTGGGTGACCTTGGGCAAGCCACGACCCTCTCTGAGCCTCTATTCTTTCGCAGCGTGAGCGAGGGCTGCCTTCTCTCCTCTGCCTGCCCTGCCCTCTGCGGAAGGCTGTGGACATGCGCAGTGCTCCCTCGGGTCCTGGTCGACACTGGCAGCAGGAACGGCCCTGGGGTTCCCCCTCCTCAGAGGCCAGGAGTGGGAGGAGCAGGTGTGTACCACGAGAGGACTCTGCATCCCTTTTGAGGGTGGGAGTGAGGCGCATCGCAACTGCCACCGTGTAGCTACACGGTGACAAGTGCTTTACACACACTATCAGCGTGCCTTAAAATCGTCACACCAGATGGCAATTATTTTTATTTTGAAGATGAGGAACCTAGAACTCAGAGAGGTTACTTGACTTGTCCCACGTCACACAGCAAACAGCAGAGGCAAGTTTCAAAGTCAGATTTGGTGTGATTTCTCAGTCTTCAATGTGTAATGAGCTGGCAAGTGGACTAGAAAGGGTGCATGAGAACCCCCCAAATATGCACCCACTCTCATCTTCACTCACCTCCTTTCTCCTCGCTTCCTCCCTCATGCCACTGGAGTCTTCCGAGTCTCCTTTGCTGCACTAGCTTGCCCTGTTCTCTCAGTCCAGGCAGAGATTTATGGATCTCACTTCAAGGATTTTTCTTTAATAATAACATTTATAATCATTTTAGAAATTAAGAGCTGAGGATGCAAAGCATTTTTAATTAAAATAATCCGCACTTGATAATTATAGGACTCTCTTAGCTGGAACCATCTTCTCTCAATTTGTCACCGTCCCTAAGGATGATAGGAGACAACTTCAAGCCAGTGAGTAAGTCCTGGTCCCCTAGTGTGGCCCAAGGAGGCCCAGGGCTCACTCCCAGAGGTGGCCTGCTGGGGAGGGGGGCTGGGGTAAGCTGGGCCAGCGCGGCTCTGGGATGGGTTATCTGTGAGCTGTGTAGGCTGACGGCCCCTGGGAGCCCTTGCAGGACCCTGCTCACTGTCCTCCTCTGTGACCCCGTGGGCTCAGTGCCTGCAGGCTCAGGACACATGAGAGTGTGTCCAGACCTCTCCACCAGTGCTCCCACCCTGCCCCAGTGCGCAGTCCCATGGACACCCCCACCCAGGCACTGTCCTGCTCTCCATGGTCAGGAGAGGGCAGTGAAGGCCACTAGATGCGCGCAGTCCCTGGAGCAGGGACTCCATGTTGCAGCTTCGAGGAGGACAGCAGAAGAGCCCAGCCAGGAGGTCTCAGCAACTGTCCTGTGCCTCCCCCGGGTGTTGGCTGTCCTCCTCAAGCCCCAGCATGCCTCACTCTTGCACACTTCTTCCCTCAGGATTCTGCTTCCTGCAGGGATGGTGACCATGTCAACCAAGGCGAGCAGAATGCCATTATGCCCCAAATTATACCACAACAGTCAAGATCCAAAGGTCATCAGGTCTGAGCTCAGCAGGGAAGGCTTCACAGGAAAGGTGATGCCTCAGTGGGATCATGAAGGATAAATAGGAGTCCGCCTGCTTGACGGCAATCATCCTTGCTAGGATTTTCTGACCATGCACTTTGTGTCAGGTATGGGCTGCTGAGTTGGTTTGTCTCAGGCAAGCTTCACAAGCCTGTACAATCACTCATTGTCAGCACCCCTGATTGGTTCCAAGGCTGGCATCACAAGCTTGGGCTCCAGGTTACGTAGTAGACGAGGTTCGGGACTTTGAACCCCAGCCAATGGTAGCCCAGGTTGTAGCCAATGGGAGTGGTGTCCAGGGTAAGAGGGTTCTGGAAAGGCAGCCCCTGTGGAAAGGGCTGCACAGAACAGGACAGGGCAACTGGTGACTCCAGTGGCAAGATCCACCAGGGCAGTCATCCTCTCTGTGAGCTTAGTTGGCTCTCAGGGAGTAAAGGATGGGATTCAGAGGGCCTTAGATTCCTGGGTCTACTGAGCAGAGCACCTTTTTGCCCCCCAATGAATACCCTAGGATGGAGCCCAAGGGGGATGCCACAGCCAGGGCTCTACCCTAAACCCATCTGAAGCCAAAATGAGACAGGAAAGAATATTCAGAATGTGTTCTTCCTTGTGTCCATTGATGCCTGTTTTCTCCTAGGGAGAACAAGGGAGCCTGGGGAGTCAACTAGGGCAGGGCCCTAGATGTCACCAGCAGGAGGAGACAGCTATTGCTCTGACAGAATCAGCCTGTCCCTCCCAAGGCTTCCCCAGCCTCTGTACCCCAGACCCTTCCCTTGGCCGCTTCCAGGAAGCAAGGACCCGAGGAGGATGGTGCAGACTCACTCATGAGGAAAATTGGTTCTTGGCCTCAAGAGCTGCAGGGAAGGATCTGCGGTGAGCCCTGTGGGGGCCTGGAACTGCTACACTGGCATCAGGTGGGGCACAGTCAGGCCTTGCTATGACAGGTCTGGACCATCCTCCCACCCCAGTAATGACATCTTAGGTGTCATGCCCAGTCCACTGGCTGGTACCCACACTGTCTCTTCCAGAGGGCTGACATGGGCAAGAATTGCTGAGATTGAATTTGGCACTCAGCCACTGGGCTTCTGGGCAGCTGCTTACACGGCTGGGCAGCCTACAGCTGGTTCTACAAGGCTCAGGCTGGGACGAGGATGGATCAAGGGAGAATAGGAGGAGGGTGAGAGCCCAGAGCCCACACTTCTCAGCGTTGCCAGCAAAGCTCATCCTGCACACCACTTCCTTAAGTAGTGGCCTCTCCAGATGTCACTAGCTGCTCCAGGAGGGGAATTTCCCTCCCCTCTGTCCCCTCCCCCTTAAAGAACATTGGAGACTGAAGTGGTTTCAGTAACAGAGTTTTATTGCAGCTAAAAATAATGGAGCAACCCGAATCTTATTTCCAGTATTCTATAAAAATAGGGTGGGGAGTAGAAAACTTCAAGGTAGGTGGAAAGTGCTAAGACAGAATTTTAAAAATATACAAAAGAAAACAAATAAATAGTTCATACAGGATTCGGAACGATGGCTACCTTGAGTGGTGGGGGTGACAGGGACAGCAAGGAGCTACACAATTAAGCAGCCTGATTTCAAGGTCTTTGCTTTTATGTTACAAGGCAGGTTGGAGGGTGTATGTTGCATTGTTAATGTAACACTGGGTGAATAAAAAATAGAATCAAGCATGGGCCAATAAGAGGAGCGTAATGAACACTATAATTATCCAGAATCTGTGTATCTGAGCCTCAAAAAATTGGGGAAAAATATCAAAAGGAAGCATAAATTCTGAAATCGAACTGTACTGCACCTGCCTTCTATGCACCCTGAGGCTCCCTGGCTTTCTGGGTGGTCTGGAAGCCCAGGTTCTCCAGAAAACTCACTGAAAGGGTAAGACCTAACCTACCTGCTACTTAGCTGTTCTGGGCATGATAAAGGAAAAATAATTTTTAATTAAAACTTACCCTGAGATGCTGTGGGCCAAGGGGTGTCTGCCACTGTGGGCTCCAGGGGAATTTCTCCTGGGGAAGCAGCCAGGCCAAGGCCCCAGGAGATGATGAGAGAAACAGCAAGGAGCACTGGCCAGAAGACCGGCTTACCTCTTCCTTCCCACTTTTAGGGTCCTGGCCTGACCTTCATGGTGGTGGTGGTGGGCTCTGGATCACTGTCCTCCTCTCTAGGACAAGACAGATTGGTCCCAGCTTCACACTCTGTCTCCACCCATGCCCTTCTTCTGCTCCCCAGCCCTACTTTGTCCTCAGCTCACCCTAAGGAAGGGCTCCTGCTTTCTTGCCTTGAGGTGTTCAGCTATCCCGGAGCGGTACACTGGGCACTCTGGATGGGGCTTTCCCAGCCCCCAAAGTAGCCATTACTATCAGATAATGGCCCCAACCCCTTGCCTTGAAGCCCTCAGGGAAAACAAATGGGTGCTTCCTCTCTCTCTCCCCAGCCTTTGTTCAAGTCAGTCCATCCACATTGGCCGTTTCACAGTCTTAAACCTAAGTGACCCACTGCAGAGGGTAGCATCGAGTCCTTCCTGGCTGAGAACAGGCAAGTCTCTAAGGGTCAAAGGCTGAGAGGCAGCTGATGTGGGGTAATAGCAGACTGGCTGAGGTCCAGGGGACACTCTCAGCCGGCCCCCCAGAGCAGGGAGCTGAGGTCGAAGCCCTTCACTGGACGCCATCTCCATGGTCAGTGCTTGCCCTTACCGGCTTGACTTTGCTAACGGGGCCAGGAATTGGAGGTCTTTTGCTTTCTAGTGGCTTGAGGAGACAGGTCTGAGGCCCTAGTTCCCTGTCAGTTAAAAAGACAGAGATGGGCCTAGAGCCCAGGTCTGCTGATGGCCAGGCTGGCATGCTCTTAGACCATCATGGCAGTCACCATGCTTCTCCTCTGTGAAAGAGATCCCAGGCCCATTCCACCTCTCCACTGTGGGAAGGCTGCCCCAGGGCATCGGTCCCTTGTACTGTGGAGCAGAGGCAGGGTGGAAGAGCTCAGCCAATCTATGTGTCCCCTCCAAGACAGAAAGAGCCTGCAGACATTCACTGGACCTTCACAGTGTGCCTAGCACTGTGCTTGGCCCAAGGCCAAGCGCGCTCCATTGATCAACATGGTCTCTGAATTTTTGGAGTTCAGACTCGGACACAGCAGCTTGATATTTCAAATCTTCTGGAGAGAAGTGGCAGGAACATTCAGGTGCCATCCCTCCCGGGCCAACCAAATCAGAACCTGTGCTTTTTGTTTTTTTAAAAGCTTCCAGACAATTCTAATATGCAATGGGGATGAGACAAGAAAATAAGCAATTATGGTGCATTCTTATCCTTGGTCTGCTTGAGAAAGTACAGGCAGAACCTTGGAAAACTGCCTAAGTCCAGTGGTGGCGGCTGTGGTGGCAGTGGGAGGAGGTTCAGGGAGAGCTTCCTGGAAAAAAGAACAAGTGACCCTGAGGGCTCAATGGCAAGGTGGAGCAGATTGGGGCAGGAGGAGGGCAGTGAGGGGAGCTAGAAGAGCAGCCAGGCCGCCAAGGGCAGAGAGTGCTTTGCTCTCTGGGGGTGTTTGCTCAGACCCCAAAGGGAAGGGGGCACAGGGGCAAGGTGGAAGCCCAGGAGTAACATGATCAGATGTCTGCTGCCCATCTGGGAAGTTTGTGTTGCTCATCTAGACAGCGAAAGGCTCCTAGGCCATTGGGTTCAAGGCCTCCCTGCCAGTCCCCAGGGCAGCTGGAAATAGGAGAGCAGGAGGATCTTGGGGCGGGGCATGATGCTCCCACTCCAAGGCCCTGGGTGTTTCCAGTTTAATCTGAGCTCTGCAGGAGCTCCCTGGGCCAGCCAGTCCAGTCCAGGCTGCTGGTCAGAGGGAGGTTGGAGGGATTGATGGCAGCGGCATTGATCGTGCCTCTCTTTGGCTCCTTAAGGAGCTTATTGACTGGAGAGCCTGAGGGGGCTGGGACGCACACCACAGAAGCCTTAGTCTCATCCAGTCCTGAGAGGGAGGAAGGCAAGCAAGCCTCCAGCAGGAAGAAAGGGCCCTTGCAGGCTGCCTCCCACGCCCACCGCAGGCTGGTGTGGTGATGCCTCTGCCTCACCTCTCGCGAATCACTCCCCTTTCCTATACAGAAAGGCCCTTTCTCCCACTGCTTTGCCTGCCTCTTGAGGTGTTGTTCACCTCAGAGAAAGATGCAAATCCTTACCCTGATGTAGCTAGCCAGACCTCTGCTTCCAGGCCCAGCAAATTCCTCTCCACTTGGAAGCTTTCTCTGGGGTCTGTGCTCACTCACGCCACGGCCCCAGTTTACTCTAGTGTGGCATGGAGGAGATGCTAGAAAAACATCCAGTCGTGCACAACTTGTCCCATTTTTGGAAACCATCTGCAGCATCTCTCGCCCTAGAACATATGATCCTCAAAGAACTTACCCTTTCACTTGGTGTCCCCAGAAAAGTACTGGGCGTAGAGGAGATGTTCCATAGAGCTCTCTAACCTGAGTGAATAAATAATGAGTGTTTTAGAAAGTCCTAAACACTTCATTCTCTAGCCCTGACCCAGCCCAGCCTCCTGGAGGAATATAACGGCAAAGACTGCCAAATCTGGAACTCGGAATGCTATAGTTGGAAGGAAAAGTAAGCCTTATGGTCATTAAATTCTATCCCCAGATTTATAGTTGGGTCATAGGTCCTCCAGAAGGACCAGCTCATCCAGACCTCATCAAAGCAGACGGCAGGCTGTATTGGTACTTACAAGTGCTTGCAGTGTTGGGACAAAGCTCCTCAAAAGACTATGCTCTATGAATCAGGTATAATGCAGGACACAGAAATTTACAAGCCTACAATTGCCATCCAGTCTAATGTAGAAGAGTGTGAAAGACTGGTTGAAGCACTAGAGATCCAAAGGGTGCAGCCACAGGCCTGGATCCCAGGGCAATGTTCCCTACACATCCAATCCAAGTCAGAAGGGTCAGCTCTAGAGGCTGGAGTCTATGCCAGAAGACCGAAAGGCCAGTGCTGGTAGCTTAAGAATCTGCATCAATAGCCAGGAGATGGTATCCAAGGCGAAGGCCAAGGCTGGAGCTCTTTCAAAGAGATCAGCTAGAGGTGCTCTACGGAAACCCTTCTCTGCGGTTCTCCTTTGTACATCTGCACACAGCTAGCCTCCTTAAAGTGAGTCTTCCATGCCCAGGGACAAGCTGACTCAGTTCAGCTGGGCATTCACAATTAATCATTTAACCACCATATCAGCAGAGGACCCTCCACATGACACTTTCATGGTCATGGCGGGGGTGGGTTGTACAAAGCCCAAGGAACCCTTTTGGCCTTCCAGAATTTTCCACCCACCACTCTTGTGATTGCTGCTGTCACTTCAAGCTATTGCATCAGGAGCTGGGGCAAGTCCAAGAGCCTAGTGATCCACTCATGAAGAAACCCTCCACTCCCCTGGTTCATCTCCCCATCACAGCAAAGAACGTAAGGAGGGACGTGAGGCTGACCCGAAACGGAAGTTCCCTCCAGTGCAGAATGGAGACCTCAGTATTGCAATGTGAAACAGAGGCTTCGCTTATAATATTGCTAAGGCATTGTAGTGGCGGCAGTGGTGGGAAGAGCAGCCAAACACTGAACTATATGGCAGGGAAGAGCTTGAGGAAGGCTTCTTGGCCTGGTGTCCTTGCTTTGTTCATACTTCTGAAGGCCCTCTGATCCCTAACATAACCATTTAAATTATGGATATAATTTAGGCCAGTCAAGACCTTATCCTCTGTATCTAGGGTGAACTAGGCTCAAGGGATCTAGGGGCACATTGCAAATGCATGTAGAGCTCCCACAAAGGGCAATTTCCCTAAATATATGATGCAAATTAAGTGCACTGCCACCACTTTAGTGACCTAGGTCATGCCCCGTGCTTTTGTCCACAAACCTTAGTTTTCCAATCAATAAATTGGGGGGGAAGAATTTGGGGGGACTTGCCTTATCACTTCCTGCATTAGTGATTTCTTTAGCAACATCTTTCACTACTTGAAAACCAGCATCACAAGCTCATGACATCTGGTATCAAGGAGAGAAGGCAGGAGATAGTGAGATCAGGACGTCAAGCTAGGGACAGAGCCCGTTTGTATCTGTTTTCTCACTTTGTGTTAGCATTCAGCATGCCTGCAAAAAAAAAAAAAAAAAAAAAATGCACTTAGCGTAAGTGTGCAGCCCAAGCATTTAAAAGCCAAGCCATCTGCGTAACCAATGTCTAGATCAAGGGACCAGCTCTTCCGGAGCCTCTGTAGCTTCCCTTGGGCTCTTCTCCAGTCACTGCCATGCATACCCACTATGGAGGCTTCAGACTCCATAGATTCACTTCACCTCCTTCTGCACTTAACCTAAGTGGAGGCTCACAGTGGTCCTTCTTTTGTGTGCTGTGCTTCCTTGACTCGCTCCTAATGTTGCGTGTCATGCAGAGGGGCCCTCTCATTGTTATGTAGCATTCCACTGTGTGAATGCACCATAATTTATTTATCTATTCGACTATTGATGGGCGTCTGGGTAGCTTCCAGTTTGGAGCTGTTACAGATACTGTTAAAATAGCCTGTTTTTAAGATTTTAAACAACCACTTTAGAAGACACATGCTTAAAAATGGCCAGGAAGAAAATAATTACCCATTTAATCCCTCATTTAATAAACATCTATTAAGTATCCAATGTGTCCTGGAATGACCTTCTCCCTTTCTTTCCTAAGTTTGGCTTTTAAAGTCCAACAGCACCCCATTTCCTCAGGGTCTTTGGGGCCTCCAGGGTCTCACTACACAGATTGGACTCGTAGTGATCCACCTGCATTCAGCCTCCCAAATGCTGGGATTACAGGTGCGCGCCACCACACCCAGTCTCATTCGCCATCTCAGTACTCCCCGGGGACTGGGCCAGCATGGCATGCCAGGGATCAAAACCCTGGCCACTACACTCTGTGTAAGCAGATGCTTCAGTCCACTGAGCTATCAGGCTGGCCCCAAAGTATTTTATCATTGCTTCCAACCCACAGTGATGTCTCTTCTTCTCTGAGGACCTCAGCCCTGTCTTGCTAAGAATAAGAGATAAACACTGAGCTCACACTGGTGGCTTTGCTCTGCTCCTTCTGGCTTTGGGAAAATTACTCCTTCTCTATGCTTATTTTCAGGTGCTTCTAGAGAGTGGGCAGTGGGTCTCATGCTTCTCTCCCTTCCGTGATGGCATACACGCATTAGGCACATTATAAAACTCCAAGAACAGATGCTGAGTTTAACTACATCACAGCTATAGAAGGGCAGTACAAGTGTAGGTTTTGATCTAGAATGGCTTAGGTCTAGAATGTTCTCCCTCAAGGCAGCCTATGTTTGAAGGTAGGACTGCAAAAGGTGACTGGGTCATGAAAGCAATATTCTCATCAGTGGAGTAATCCACTCGTGTGTTCCTAACTGAACATGAAGGTAGGAGTGAAGGCCTGGTCTGAAGAGATAGGTCCTTGGCAGTGTGACCTGGAAGAACATATCTGACTTCCACCCTGACTTCTCTGTCACTTCCTGTCCCCACACAACAGGCCCTTCCCTGATGCCCTTTTTACTGTTACACCTGATAACCTTGGTCTGAAACTGAGCCAAAATAAACCTTTCTTATTTTAAGTTATGAACATGAATGTTGAATCTCAAGGATGAGAAAGTGGCCAAGACAGCAAGGAAGAATCTCCTTACCAACTCTCCAAAGATACTGTCTATGCGAAACATGAAAAAGACTTAAGCCATACATGGGAAATGCTCATGGACAATAGCAGAAGAAGAAATGAATTGCATTAGCCTTGAAAGCCAACATAGCTTGAGCTGCTATGGTTAGTCTTCACCCCAGTCTTGATTCACTAATGTAAATAATCATAAACAGTTTGGTAGATACTGAAGCTTTAGAAAGTCTACATTTCAGCTCCATGGGTTGATAATCCTATTAGCTTCCCTCAAGAAGCTACAGCAAAGTTACAAAAAGGTCTAGCAATGAGGCAAACTCCAGTGCTACCAGAATTTAAGACTTGTTCACATTACATTTTCATTTCCCCATAAGCTCCCACTAATCTCCAAATTCCACCTAGTGTGATTGGAAAATATAATCTTTAAAGCCAGATAAACTTGAGTTGAAATTCCAATTCGTACTTATAACCCTGGCTTTGGGAAAATTACTCAGTCTCTCCAAACCTGAATTTCTTTAATTAGTAAATGATGGTTATAGCACTTATTTATTTCAGATATATTTTCAGTTCTACAATGGTCACTTCATTATCTAGTATGATATTTTTCTTTTCCTGGAGTTAATTCTATCTTTACATTCGTGGTGAGCATACTTTTGTTTACATTCTTAGTCATACATATAAATTTTATTAATAGAGTTAATTTTATTCATAGAGTACTTTAGAACAGTCTCAATGGATTATTTTCTATAGGTCAAGTTTTCCCACTTTTTCCTATGTCTGGTAATTTTGGATGGACATTTCAAATGATATGTAAGAGAGAGTTTGGATTCTGTATGCTACTGTAAAGAATAATAGTGCTTGTTTTGATAGTTAAATTGGCTGAACTCTCCTTGCAAACTGTTGTCCTTTCAGTAGATGGCACCTGAAACTATGTTCCTTTAGTCTTAGGTGGGCGATTCTGTTAGCCAGTTACATAGCAGAGTCTGCACACAGAATCTGAGACTCTTCTTTATGATTTTTTTTTTCCTTTCTAGATTTCTTTTTGCTCTTTCCAAGTGCTGTATAATGTCTTTGAAATTTACTCTCTGATTGATCAGAGCTACTTGTCTGGGATCAGAAGGAGAAACTTCTAAAGTTTCTGAAGAGCTAGCTCTGAAGAGCTAGCTATGCAGATGGTTGTAACAGCTGAGTCTGTTTGGAGATAGTAGGAAATGGTCAATAAACTTGCTTATCCACGTTCTCCTTCTAGGCCTGAAATAATCTGTCCATAAATTTGGAGCAATTTGTTGCTCTCAAATCCCTTCCAGTTGCATTGTATTATTCTAACCTTACAAAAATCCCTAAGGGATTTGCAAGGGAGATATTATTTCCTCCCTCTATACATGAGGAAACTATGGTTCCAGGAAGAGATGGGACTTGCCCTCGGCCACATGGATAATCTGCAGCAATGGCAAGACCAGATCCTGATGTTCTTCTTCTCCAGTATCTGTTGGCATTGAGCATGAGCAGAGCCAATATATCAGCAGCCCAGGCAGGCAGCAGGGAGGGCTTCCACCACATACTCTTGTCCTTACCTGCGAGGAGCATGCCTAGAATGTGATTCTCTGGGCCTGTCCCTGCCCTAGATGTGAAAGTCCTGCAGCCTGCCAAGGCACGTGGTAGAGATCACAGCACATTGGTTAGTTTGTGTCAGGTGCCCCTGAGGGCCCTTGTGCTTATCATGTGCCCAGGCAGAACCAGTGCATTGTCATGACATTGCCGCTGCCTCCTAGGATTCAACAACTTATGTGCTTTGGGACAGGAAAATTGGCTTCCCAACCTGGTAAATGATTAAAAAAAAAAAAAAAAAAAAGACCTATTCATCCAGCTTTACAGGATAGTGAGATGATGTACAGGAATACAAGAGGGTAAATCCAACAGTGTGAGCCACCAGGACCTCAAGCCTTCAGCCTCTCCAAGCCACACAAGACTCCACACCGACAGCAGCACAGCCAGAGGCAGCCTATGCAAGGGCAAGTTGCACAGCAGAGCTTGGAATTGGCCAACACTACCTCGGATCTCTGCTGTTCCATTTCCTAACAGTGCACCTCCAGGTAAATTATTCCACTTCGCTGAACCTCAGTTTCCTTATCTGAGAAAAAAAAAAATAAAAGAATCATAATTATAATAGTGGGAAGAGTAAATAAATCATAAGGTTATTACAAGGATTAAATGTGCTTATGTGTGTTAAGTGCTTTGCACAGTGTCTGGCATATGGTAAGTATTCAATAAATAATAGCCAGTAATAATGACGGCAAATGTTACCTGTGGGCGCTCTTCTCAGCAGAGGCCCCGAACAGACTTCCACCATGAAAGACTGGTCTCTTGCCCCCAGTGTTGGCCATGACGTGTTGTGCCACTTCTGACCCCAGGGAGCTTGCTTGCTTCTGTGGACCTCAGGTCCTCCTCATGAAACTCTGTAAGTTAGGTTAGAGCAGACTCTTCAGGTTGCACATGTAACCACCAAGCTGATCTAGGTCCTTTCAGGCCCAGAGGAGGTTCAGGGAGAAAGGAGAGATTGGTGAGCTCGGCTCCAGGCAGATGCCAGCAGGAACAGGAAGGCAGACGGGTAGTGTTGAGCCCAGGAGATGCAGGCTACAGGAAAGCCCAGCGCGGGATAGATTTTTCACACAAAAGGAGGGAAAAGACACAACTGAAGGAGCCAACTCTAACCGGGCTGAGGAACCGGAGGCTCCCAGAGCGGAAGCTGGGATTTCAGCCACAAGTCAAGCCTCCTCAGGCCTCTACCCAAAGCCTCTGTCTGCCTCCTCTTCAGATGAGAACGGGTTTCAGTTCCACCCTGCAGTGAGCTCATTCCTGGGTCTGGCCCAGAAAGTCCTAGCCTAGCACTTCCCATGTGTTCCAGCTAGTGGTGATCAGGGGTGGGAGGAACTGTAACCTGGCTTTGCCATTCCATGCCCTGCAACTCCTAATACATCACTCCAACCCTGGACAGCCACAGATAGAGGCCTGAGGGTGTCATGTCACTCCCTGAAGCTAGAGGAGAGCATTTCAAAGTCACTAGGGGACCTTGCTCTCACGCACACACTGGCTTGTTAGGTTTGGGTGAGGCCTGAAAATTGGTGATTTTAACAAGGTCGGAAGAGCTGCTGCTGGTGGTGAGCGGTGGACCACACACAGAGGCTTGGATACCCATTCTGATGCCCCTGGCCCTCTTGGAGTTCAGAGTCTAGTGAGCAATGTGGAAGGAAGGAATTGCACATCCGGCCAGTGCTAGTGTCTTATGCATAAGAATGGTGAAGTTGGAGGTTATGGAAGAAAAGGAGGTGCTGCTGACACCCACCTCCACAGAAAAGATGAGCTGTAGAGGAAGTAGGTGGGTCAAGGAGTAAAGGGCAGGGGGAGGTAGGTGGTGGGCTACAATAGCATGGGGGAGGGCCCTCCGTGCAGCACTGGACAGGCTGGAAGGATTTTTCCATGCAAACTGAGTAGATACAGTGCAGCAGAGGACAGAAAAGTGCAAAGGCCATCAGAAGTCAGGTCACTGTGGACTCAGGCACACCTCTGAGCTTGCTGGGGTAGGTGGCAGAGGGGTCTATGAAGGACTGGGGCAAAGGAGTGATGTGGCCAGATTTGGAGTCTGAAAAGCCCCCTCAGCTGCTGTGAGCAGAGAGGTACTCCAGGCTCCCCGCAGCTGGACTTCTACAAGGAGACAAAGCATCCCACACTGTGCTGATTTTCTGCTCCCTGCTGCACCCCAGCATGATCACCCCTGCCACACCATGACTTGTGCAGCAGCCCAGGAGCCGGAAGCCAGCAACCAAGCACAGTATGAGGGCCTCGGGGGCTGCTCTCACCCTATCCAAGAATTCAAGGCCTCAGCCTAAGCCTTAGAAAGAAACAGAAGAAGGGCCCATCATTTCGGTCACATACTCCTGACCCTGGCCTTCAGGGCTCAAAAGTGAAAAAGAAAAGTTTCTTAGCTGGAGCTTCACAGGGCCCCATGAGCATTCCCACGCACAGAATGGAGGCAACTGAGCTATACTGAAATATGGAAGAGGGCAAGGGGCCACAGTTCTACCCGTCCTAGTGAGACACCCAGAACTTGGATCATCAAGGAAACTTGAGAACCTTCTGGAAGACCAAGCTGTTACAGGGCCACCAACCCCCTTGGACCCAAAGCATCTGAGCTGGGAGGGGAGAAGCAGCTGCCCTTGGGATAGAATCCACTTGCGAGTCTCACTTCCTCAGCAGCCCCTGCCCTGTGGGCCAGCTGTGGAGGGGGCTGTTGAGTCATGCACTTGATTTGCTTTGCCTCTTACATGATGAGGGAGTTGAACTAAAAGATGCCAGTAGGGATGCATCCAACTCCAGAGTGCTGTGAAAACTCAGACCCTCTGTGCTTAGTCCAATAGGGAAAACACAACTTTTATTGATTGGCCTAACTGTCCTGTCTTGACCTGTGGCCAGTGTCTATGAGTCTTGGACTAGTCCTGTGGGTCTGTGGTCCCATGTCTGCCACAGGAGGTGGTCCAGGCATTAAAGAGAGTAGCAAGAATACTGGGTGTGAAATTAGATGATTGCTTGATTCCTGGCTCTGCCATTTATCTGTCTCATCATGGCGAGTGAGGTCTCCGATTCTCTGATGCTCATTTTCTGCATCAGTGATATGAAGATAAAATTTCTACCTCCTTCAGTGAAGGCTGCGGGCACACAGGGCACCAGCTGGGACACTCTACACAGACTTTCAAGAGAATCACATTGTTCTCCAGGTTCTCTGGTCTGGATGCCTGGCAGCCCCCCTGTGGGTATGTTGGTGTATCCAGGCCAAGGCTGCCCCTGGCCAAGCCTGAAATTTCCAATTTCTTTCCAATATGCTCTGTTAAGTAGAGGAGAGAACACTGGCTTTAAAACCAAAAATCCTCTCCTTAAATCCCAGCTGTCATGGTGATGAAGTGACCTTTGACAGCTCACCCGGTTTACCCTATCTTGCTCAGACTGGAAATATCCACCTGCAGGATGCTTGTGAGTGTTAAATGGGGCATCAACAGCAAAGCGCTTGGCAAAAGGCACACCTGCATTCAACTTCCATTCCTGCCCCTGGACAAGGTACGAAATACATGTGAAGCTGTGTTTCCTTCAGAAAGCATCAGCCTGGCAGGAACTAAAGCCAACCCAGAAGCGAGGATGTGCTTTCCCACTCCAGCCTTGCTCAGCTTTGGGTAAGGGTCCTCCTGCTTCATGTCTGACCCTGTCCTCATCCCACCCAAGCCCCATTGGTTATCTAGTCCATCGCTCGGTGTTGAGTGCCCCTCCCCAGACTGAGCAAGGGAGATGGGCTGTGGGAAGGCGGATGCAGAGACATGTGGGAAGGCTGAGACTTGAACACACAGACCCTCAAGCTGTGCCCTGTCACAGAGGCAGGGGATTCTCTCTCTCTCTCTGAATACAAGAGCTCCCTGAAAAGATAAAATGCAACTGGTAACATCAGTGACAAGATGAGAGACCACCTCACGGTCAGGGTCAGGCTGGAGGAGACCTCATCTGGTACCAGGGGACTTGACTTCAAACAGAGCTTCTTTAGCTTATTGGGAGCCTCTGCTTGGTTGTGCTTGCCTGCAGGCCCAGCAGACAAATGCATATCAAGTTATTTCAGAGTTTTAGGGGTAAAGGGTCTGGGTTCAAGTCTCACTTCTAGGACTTCACTGTGAGCCCTTGGGCAAGCTGAACCCCTTGAGCCCCTTGTCTGACCTCTTTTCCTCCTAGGCCTACTGGGCAAGGAATGCCATGTCTGTCCCCTAGGGCCATCGAGAGTATCGCATGACGGGATGCTGGGCCTCATACTGAACCTGGGAACCTTTGGAACTGGGGTGGAGAAAATGGTTAGCACACCCTCAGCTTGGCATGGCACCCTCTTCCCCCAGGAGACCAGAGGCAGGTAGGACCCAGCTGCTGGGGAGCCCATGAAGGCCACAAGGTAACAGGCCTGAGTCACAGCCACAGTTCAACTGGAGCCCTTGTTTGCTGCTGTGCACCTGAGCCCTGCTCTGGAAGAACCCATTTCTCCAGGGAATACCACGTGACCTTCAACATTCTACTGGGAATGGAACTAGCTGTCTTCACACCCTTACCAGTCCCCAAAGTGCCTCCATTTCCAGTCCGTGGGTGCCCAGGCGGGGTGGCCTGGCTTGACTCCTGGGGGGCCCCATGAGGGGCGCTGGAGCTGAGAGTTGAAGGGCCTGGCCTGCCCCCACTGCATCCTCCACTCAATCTCTTCCCTAAGATGCTGCGGGATATCAGTGTTTCCTTTCTTTATTTCCTTCCTCATCTGCTGGATAATTAAGCATCCTCGTCCTCAGTACCCTTCCTAATTATTCATTGCGAGTCATTAGTGGATAATTGAACAGAATTACAGAGCCTTGACAGCTCCAGGCTGGCCCCCAAGGCCTTTCCCAGGGACTTAGCAGCCTCCTACTCCTTTGCTCCCAGCCAAGGCATCTGCCGAGTTTCCTCTTCCCCATGGTCACCATTGACAGCCAGATCTCTCCGTCCCCAGTTCCTGCATGACAGAACAGAGATCATGTGCTAGCCAGCCTAGCCCTTCCCACTTTGCCCTTTGCCTGGTAAATACTAAGTGCTCAATAAACATTTGCTTGGTGAATGAACGAATGGTGGCATTTTAGGTAAATGCACCCTATTTCACCCCGCAGTTTTTGATAATGATGTTTTCTGGCATTCACGTTAGGGGCAGGAGTCAAAGTATTTCACAGCCAAGTCTCAGGGCCCCTGCTGCAGGAGATACAGGTAGGAATGCTTGTTAGGTTCTGCTCCCAGGACTGGGAAGTTGCATTTTGGCTGCACAAGTGGACGAGCTTCAGCATTTCAACTCCATTCTGGTGCATTAAGCTGAATAGAAGGTGTGAGTCAACCTGCTAGGGTATCTTCTGGTCACTCTGGATTTAGCTTCTATCGACCCTGCCCCCTCCTTCCATTCTGACACTCCACTCTTCTGTAATGGGGTTTGGAGGTTATTTCCTGAGAAGCACAGTAGTGAGCATCCCTGGGGCCAGCAGGAGGAGGTAGGAAGACCGTAGTTCTCTGTGTATGCAAGTCATAGTTGGGACTTGGGCAGCAGCCCTAGGAGGAAGGGGCAGGGCCTCCCACTAGCAGTGACATCAGGCCTTTCCATGCGGGTCCTAGGCTCAGGTTCAGCCACTGAACATGCTGGGCTCCACATCAGAATGCACAGGGGCGCCTGGGAGAAGCAACGTGATAACCTTCTAGCCCTTAGCGCCGGGAATCAGGACTCTGACTATAGGTCCTTGAGCTAGTTGTTCTCTCTTTAGGTTTTGGTTTTATCAAGCAAAAGATGGGCTTTCTCCACCATCTCTGAAAAAAAAAAATCTATCAAGATCAATATGCCTGGAGCCAGGAAGACAGATCTGACTTGGTCGCCCAGAGCAGGTACAAGTGCAGCCCGTCAGAAGGCACCATCTGGCACTGACTCTTAGCCCAGAATGCTGCCAGGGTTCATTTAGGTTTTCAGATGAGAGCAATCTCATCTGGGTTTTCACACCCAGGGAGAAAAGGTCTTTTCAGACAGTACGCTGTTGACACCAGTCTCAACACAGATGATACGCTCTTCCTCTTTCCCACTTGAAGGGCAGAGAAACAAAGCAGGCCTATGAGATTTCAGGGTTTCACGCTTGTCTCTGGGCCCTGATCAGCCTGTTCTCCCTGTGACTCAGAAGCCAGAGCCAAAGAGAAAGGGCTTTGCTGCTTCCTTGTCCTTTCTTCTCCCTCCATACAGGGCTATGCCACACTCTATGTTGCAGTGGCTGTTGCTCATGGGTGTCTCTGCTGGGACCTGGGAAAGAAGGATATTGAGCTCCCTGGCAGCAGGAGTGATGTGAATGTGGCCCTCCAACTTGGGTTCCAGCTGGGACCTGCCCAGCTGATTTAGGAGGTGGGCCAATTGGAGGAGCTTGGAACCAGGGGCCTAAGGTGCTAGGAGGTGAGCAGGGATGACAGCAAGGGCGAAACTTCTGAGACAGGGGCCAGCCAGATAGCTCAGCAGACTAAAGTGCCTGCTTAGCCAGAGTGCAGCAGCAGGGGTTTGAACCCCAGAACTGCCATGCCAGTCCTGCCCCTGAGACATGCTGAACCAGCAAAGGATCTTGGCATGGTGATGCATATCTGTAATCCCAAAGCTTGGGAGGCTAAAAACAGGAGAATCACTATGAGTCTGATCTACTTGGTGAGACCCTGTAGACCTTGTACTAAACACACACACACACACACACACACACACACACACACACACAGAGGGAGAGAGAGAGAGAGAGAAGTGGACATGCAGCCAGGACCTTCTGGGGTCTCCATGTTCTTTAGCGTGGATGAGCTTACATGGGACCAAATGATAAGTTCTTCAGGAGACCTGGACAGGCAGCAAGGAGCTGATCCTACCATAGGCAGAGTGGCCCTTCCTGGGAAGGCTGGCAGAGCCCAGCAGGGCTGAGGATGCAGGTGGACTACACCTCTCCCTGATACTGGGCCATAAGGCAAGAGCAGGAGCAAAATCCTTCAAAGCCTTTGAGTCCCTGACATGGGGCAAGACTTCTCTAGAGGCTGTGCAAACTCACAGGTAGATAAGTCATAGAAAGTGGGGGTGGCCCTTCAGGGCTGCAATTGGCAACACTGGTGGAGTAGTACGTGCCTATAGTTCTGCCTATTAGAAAAGTTGAGGCAGGAAGATTATCAAAGTTTGAGGCCAGTCTGGGCAATTTAGCAAGACTCTGTCTCAAAGATTGAAACTGTAAGGGGCACTGGGGATATCGATCAGTGGTAGAGAGCCTCCAAAAAGATACCCCAAAAAACTAGAAGGAAAATCAAAAGAAGAGAGAGAGAAGAAGAAGGAAGAAAAAGAGGAGGAGAAGGGAGAAAGAAGGACGGTGGGAATGGGGAAAGAATCAAAGACAGAAAAGAAACATCACACCCTCACTGTCTAGGGCTACTCATAGGAGCTGTGACCTGGAGAACGCTGAGGGGGCCCTGCAGTGTACACTGTCACCTGCCTCTTGGTCACACTGCCAGAACTGCATTTACTCTGTGGAAAGGCTCTTCCCCTTTGAAGGTGTCCCCCTTCCAGAGGGCTGTTGCCTCAATCCCTGGTCACAGTCAGAGTAGCCCAGCTGCTGCCCTGTGGGCAAAGCCCCAGAGACACTGAACTGGGGAGGTAACCATGGCAGGAAGGGGACAGAAGGAATGGGGAAAAACAGGGCTGCTCCAAGCTTTGCTTGCTCCTCACAGCTAAGGAATTATGCATGCTAGGAATTATTTTGTTTACTTTGCAGTCAAGAAAAATAAAGCGCAGAAAGGTGACCAGTTTTCTTAGATTGCATTAATGAAGATCTTGCTGTCTTTTTCATGCAAGCTATCACCTAAGAGATTTCTGGTTTTGATTCTTCACAAGGCAATCAATGTACACAGACCCACGATAGATGCTTTATTTTTCTTTAGATCGTTTCTAGTCTTGCCCACATCTAATTCTACAAGAAGTTTTTTGCAGTCTTTCCGAAGCATAAATTAACTACTATAGAAATGTAACTTTTCCACACTTGTTTAATTGGCGTATGTTATGTTCAATTAAATTACCTATTTACAGTGACAAATGCACCAGTCATGAACAGGTTTGGGATCATGCATGCTGTGAGCACACAACACGGCCAAAGGAAGAAATGACCATCTGGTCGCCCAGCAGCCAATACTGGAGTGGTACAGTTCTTGGTAAAGAGAGGACAAAGGTCAGCAAAGCCAGTCCATCCAATAAGTAAGAAGGTGAGTAGAGAGAGCCTCTTGGTGGGCAGACTTGAACCCTGACCTGTCTGGCTCAAAGTTCTGTTCTTTCCACCATACTACACAACCCCATATTGCCAGCTATATACATTTGCCAGCCCTCTGTGGATCTGAACTCTTAGGGGTCGCTTTTCAGTTCTACATAAGTGTTTCTATCAGCCCTTGGCTTCCCCTGTCTTTGCCCTATGATCTTTCCAAATTTCTATTCCAAGAAAGAGGTGACCCTCTGTGGAGACAATGGGATTAGAGAGAGCTGCACACAGCTCCCTGACCAGCCCTTCCCAGCAGGGCTTCTGCTTCTGCCTGCACAAGCTGAGAGCAAACTGTTCCTGTCCCCTGAACCACTCCAGCACTCACTGTCCTCATCTGCCAGTGGAAGAATCATGCCTACCCTGAATGGATCTATGAGGTCAGAGATATGGCACAGAACTTGGAGCAAAAGACACACTTCAAGATGATGCATCTCTCTTCCTCCCTTGCCCCTCTATCTTCTTCAGAGAAAAAGACATCTATTCTCTTGGGATGGGAGGGAATCTGGAAGAAGCACATGTAGTACAATGTTTCCAAGAAATGTTGGCTCTTTCTTTGGGATGGAAATGAGTGGTGTGTGAAGAGGGGTTTCTCGGGGAAGTGCACGAGACCCCTGATCTGCCGAAGCTCACCAAGTGGCTGTGCGTGGAAGGGTTCAGAGCCTAGGCCCAGGAAGGCAGGAGCGTGTGTTCTCCTAAACATCTGTGCCCCAGGGAAGCTCATTGGCAGGGTCCTCTTGGCAACCCTCTTTACAAAGCCCTGATTTGGCCTGTTGCAGTCATCTCCCTGAAGAGTGGGTGAGGCTCTGAAAGAGGACTGGTGCTCCTTCTACCTGGCCCCGTTCTGCAACCTCTCCTGAAGCCTGACCTGCCCTTGACTGTGCAAAGAGAAGGACCAGGAGGGTGAGGCAGGGTGAGGTCTACCCAAAGGCTGTCCAGGCCCAAAGCCTGATGGTCTCCAGGAACAAAGTTGGTGACATCTCTGGTCCCAAAAGCACAGCCCTTAAGGCCCCTGAGTATTTTTCCATCCTGTTCATATTTATTGATTCCCAATCTCAGGGCTGTCCTCTTTGGCTTGAGCTTAGCAAAGAGCTTCAGCCAGATCCCAGTGCCTCTCCACCCCGGAGAAACTGCCCACAGCCCTCCCTCCTCATGGTAACAGAGGGAGCTGCGGCTGGTGGGCTTCTATCAGCATTCTCGGTATGCAGCTGGTTGGCAGAGGGGAAAGATGAAAATGAGAAGGACTAGGAAAAGAGAGCACGAGTGAGAAGGAGGAAAAAGAGAAGTAGGGGGAGAGGTGGGAGGGCTTCCTGACAGAGCCACTTCAGCTCCTGTCTGTCTGATTCCCTGAACTGAGGCTCCCCACGGTGGAGACAGGCAGTGACCTCCAGCTGCCACCAGGCCGGGTGCCAAGTGGACAAGGCCAGCACCAGCTCATCCCGTGGTTCGTTCCTCTCTGCACTTCAGAGCTGCTCCCACCTCAGCCCTTCCTTCTGCATCCTGGTCTCAAGCCTGAGCCCTGTGTCAAGCAGTCCCTCGGGCCTCCTTGCCGGCAGCATCTTCACATTCCCCTACCCCCAGCCTCTTCTCCCGGACCGCATCCAGCCCACATTGGTGCCCCTTGATGGGCCCCAGGGCCACAGCAGGTCACAAGCTGTCATGCCCTGAAGCCCCAGCCACTCAGCCCACACCCACCTCCCCACCCCCCTCAGGCTCTACCCTCCCTTTGCAAAGGATCTGATTGTTGCTAACACCGTGGGACCAACAGCTGCTATAGCGTAAAGAAAGGAGATGCCTAGTCTGCTGATACTCCGGCCACCTCTGAGCCAGGAGGGAAACTGAGTGGCCTGGAATTCAAGGAAGACCCTCTCATTCTTCCTCCTTAAGAGCACTGCCTTGCCATACCCCAGCTCAGGATTGACTTCTGCACTCCCAGAGCCTCTGCCTCCACCATCAAATCACTTGCCACATCATCAGAGTGGCTGATCTTGCCTGTCCCCTCCACTTGCATGGGATCTGCAGGGCACGGGGCTAAGCTGCCACCATTCTTATATCCCCAGGGCAACCCACAGAGAGCCTCTGAGCAGGTGGCCAGCACCCCACGTTCTGTTGTTGTTTGAACATCTTGATCAAAGGAAGAGTGTATCTTTTTTCTAATGACCTTATGGATAGCCAGGGAGGGTAAAAATTAAATCTCTCCAAAGACCACAGAGGATGAGAGCTGGATGGTCAGAAGGGCCTGGCAGGCCAGCAGGGTGGGGACAGCACTGGCTAGACAAGCCAGTCCAAGACTCTGAAACTCGATGTTCTGATTCATTTTGGCAACCCCTGGCTGCTCATCGTGCCAGGGAAGCTATTGACATTGAAATTGAAATTGAAATTGCTTAGGAGAGGGGAGGGAAGCCTGTGGGAGCCATGCAAATCAGGGTGCGAGAGAATGCAGACATTCTTATTCTGGGAAGCCCTTTATTGCCCTATGTTCCCTGCACCTGATTATTCATAACCTGTTGCCATAACTTGGCCTTTGTCTTTCCCGGGTGCAAAGGCCATGGGATGGGGCCGTGAGGTCTCTGGTGACAACTTCTCTCCTAAATGTGGCTCTGTTTGGGGCATCTCTTATGGGCCCGGCAGTGTGCAAAGAGCTTTATGTGGATTAGCCAAGGAGGACATAACCAGCAGGTTGGCTGCAAGCAACCGCTCTATTGTGACTCCCCATGGCAACACTGATAGGTGGGTGGCCGGCCCATCATTAAACAACTTCAGTGACAGGGAGATCACTATTTTACTAACAGCCCATTTTGCTTGTGGGACAGCTCCATTGTTGCAAAGGTTCTTTCTGAATCAAAATGTGCCTTTCCATCAGTTGCCATGGGTACTGTCCCTCCTCTTCCCCTCCCCCTATAGAGTCTGTGGGGACACTCTGGTCAGCGGTCAGAAATGCAGACAGGGAGCACTTCACTGGGGCAGGGATGGCACCAGAGGTCAGGGAGACCTAGAGTGACCCTGTCTCAAAGGGGCCGACCCAGCTGTCAATGCTCTGTGTGCACACGTGTCTCATTCCTCCCCCGCCCCATGCTCCTGTCTGTCACTCTCTCACTCATGTTTGTCCCCTCTCTTTCACTCACATGAAGAAATGGAGCCCAGGTGCAAAAGAATCAGCTGTAGTCAGAGTGATGAGAGGGTGAAGCCCAGCAGACATAGACGGACGCTGCGTCAGGCCGGCTTCAGCAAAAACACAGGAGCAGGCAGGGACTGAGCCTCACAGCGTGCCCGTAGGGCAGACAGACAGACAGCTGGGGCAGACAAAGAGCCAGGCCACGGGTGAAAAAGAGTCAAGCAGCTAGGCAGATGGGCGACAGATAGGTTCTCCTGCTGGAGAAGAAACCCCTTGCCTTATGCCTCTAAGAACCCAGGCTGCCTCCTAGCCTCTGAACCCTGCATGGGCAACACATTCCCAAGGGGGCTTTGAGCCCTGGCCACACCCACACGCCAGCTTGCCCACCCCACTGAACAGCCTGCATATCTCCCACCCTCTCTGCGTTCCCCTCAAGTAGCCATTATATCCCCAGCCTCATGAGCCAGTTACCCCTGAACCATGGAAGGGTCTAGAAAGGGGGTCTACATCTCTTCTTGGAAACTATCACAGACTGACTACTGAGGGAATATGTTTTAAGAGTAGGGGGAGGGAAGGACGAGAGAGACAGAGACTGAGACCAAGACTGACACCGAGACAGACAGACAGAGACAGACAGAGACAGAGAGAAGCAGAGACAGAGACAGAGACAGAGATGCATTGAGGCCCCATCTGAGGAAATAGACTGTCAAAAGTGTCCCTACAACTAATAGGGGGCAGAAGTAACATTTGAACTCTGACCCAAGCGACTTCCAGGTTCACACTCTTACCCCCATTCCCCAGGCCATCTCCAGAGGACATACAGACCTCCCCTGATTCCATGAACTCAGAATCCCTCTGATTTCTCCGGAGGATGAGGCAGCTAGGAGAGGTCTGAAAGATTTATGTCCTGAAGGAAGTTCCCACTGGAGGAGGCTGTGAATTGGCCCAGAAATAGCAGATGATGTCAGCCAGGGCATCCCCCTCCCCGGGCCCTTGGCATCATCCTCAGGGGACTGTCACCAGGACCGAGGCACTAACAATTACAAAGATTGGATTTGCCCTTCGCTGGCAGGGCCTGCTCACACGTCATCCTTGGGAGGCAGGGAGCACTTGTGTGTCTGGCCAGTGGTCTCCTCCTCACGTACCCCTCCTTCCCTTCGGAAGTGTGGGCCGCAGGAAACAATATGGGCACGTCACCTGGCACCACGTGGCTCTATCCTGAGCCAGTGGTCAACCCCAGCCTCCTCACACATCACACTTCTAAATGTGCTTTTCATTTTCTCCCCAGTGCCTCAAACCCTGATTCATTTCCCTCACGTATGGCCTCACCTCTGGCTCAGACCCAATCCTGGGCACTCAAGCCTGGTGCCTCCTGCCTGACCTTGACTTGGGTGTTTCCTCTGGCTGGGCTTTCTCTGGTTGTGTTTGAGGTGAAGAGCTGTGGGCTTGAGCCAGCTCCCACTGGCTCTCAAGAGCCCAGGCTGCGTATCCCTTTAAGCTCCGCGTTCAGGAACGTTTACACCAGAGCAATTGGCCAGCACAGTGAGCTGGGGTTTTCATCTTGCCGAACAGCTGTAATGCTCCCTACCCCCCAGATAAGGCGCTTGTCTACCTGACTCTGGCCATGGCACTCTAGGCTGAGCAGAAAGGATGATGACCTCCCTGTTTTCACAACTCCACCATCAGAGTGTAGACCAAACAGCCTGGCCCCATGCTCCATGGGAGGATCTGAAGCTACAGAGGATCTGAAGCTACAGAGGATCAGCTCCAAAGTCATTTAGTGAGTAAAGAGCAGGCCCAGGACTGGGCTCTGAGGCCCAGAGCTGTCACTCTAATGGCAAAGTGTCGTTTCCCCCTCGAGGCTACCTTCAGAGCAGAAGGGGCATGCGCTGTGCATGGTTCAGGTCTTAGGAATGTCTTGATGTGGAGCAGGGAGATTGGGGTGGTCTGGGCTGCCACAGGGCAAGGCAGGCCTCAGCATGGTGGGGAGGGGTCCCCTCCTGTGTGCAGCCAAGACAGGGACTTCAGCCGAGCACTAGCAAGGACAGCATTGTTCCTCAACATCCAAGCAGCGTGTGATTCCGAGCATGAGGACAGGAGGGGGAGGTGGCCACGGGCTCTAATGGGAGGCATGCAACCACCCCACAGAGTCCTCAAGAGGCATCCAGCTCATTAGAAGGGTGCTGGCCGGACAGCTGTGGAGGGATTAAGGCAGATAAGAGTCTGGACTTAAGGGCCGTGGCATCATCTGCCTGTATGACTTCTCTCTAGAGCCTAGGAGCAGGGTCTTACACCGACACACACACACACACACACACACACGAGCAGAACTAGAGCTGCAGAACTGCACACCCTCCACAGGGAGATGGGCCCCATCCACCCAAGGCACAGGCACAGGCACTACGCCAACGTGTCAGATGTTCACTCAAACATGTGCACTGAGAGGAGGGCCCCCTTGGGTGTGCACACAGCTGTGCACTTGATACCTCTCCATGAGGCTGTCGCACGGAAGCTACCATCGCTTCTGGGTCCAGCCACAAGCCCCTCCTTGGCCTCCTGACTTGCCATTTCTTCCCCTGCTGTCCAACCTTCACTTTCAGGCACCTGAAGCTGGATTCTATGCTTGCTCCTTTCCCACATGGAACTCTCACCTTCCTAAGGGGAGAGACGCCCTGCAGCTGCAGCAGCCTCTGGCACTAAGGTCCTCTTGACAAACAGAGCCCTGTGACATGTGGTCCCTGGACTTTCCCAGACCCTCACCACTCATCACAGCTGTAGTGTGTGTCCTCCCTTTCCACCAGCTTCTGCCTGGCTCTTCTAGGATGCTTTAGACCACCCTGGACACAGGCAGTCTCTCAAGCAAGCCCCTTGTCTGCTCTGCCATTCTTGAGGGACCTTGGCTTTGGCTAACTTGTCTTAGGACCATAGGAGACTGACCCTCCTCTTGTCTGATGTGTGGCAGGCCTCCCACAGCTCATTTCCTGTCTGTCTTGGATACAGGGACACAGTAGAACCACAGGAGGCTGACAGCTGGGTTGGGCCATTTCTTCTCTTGCTCACTTCTTCCCTTGCCTTTCCTCTTGTTTCCTAGTTTTGTTGCTGTTGTTGTTTATGTATTTGGTACAGGGTCTCACTACACAGCTCAGGCTCTGTGATCCTCTTATTTTCAACCTTCCCAGCACTGGGATTACAGGCGCATGCCATCACACTGGTCTTGGTGGCTGACTCAGTGCATCTGGGGGCAGAGCTGGTGTGGCACATGGTGCCAGGGGTTGAACCCCGGTCCTTGCGCTTGCCTAAACAGGTGCTTAGTCCACTGAGCTATCTCACTAGCCCTTTTGTTGTCTAGTTTTGATGTGTCTGGACCCTACCACTAGAGCATTTTCTTTTGGAACATCTCCTCCACCGTACCCTGTGCTGGGTAGATTTGGGAGAGTCTGTCAGTTCCTTCAGCCCTGCTGCCTAGGTGTAATACTCAGGGGACAGTGTTTGAGCGACCTGGGCTGGCACAGCACAAGGCGAGGCCTTACATGGTGGGGAGAGGGCTGCTCCTGTGTGGCAGCCAAGAACAGGACCTGCAATCTGCACCCTCACGCCCCTCTACGGAGGGACCACTAGCAAGGACAGCATTGTCCCCACCCCCCCCCCCAGCATCCAACCTTTCTGTGTTGAAGCACATGTTGGTCACTAGCAAATCTCAGAGATAAATGCAGACTCCCAGATGCCTGGGGATCTTTGCTGTCAGCGCACTCTTTCTTGTACCTCTGTCCCAAAGAGGCTATGACCAGGGCTTTAGCTGATCTCTTACCTCTTCATGTCTGATCCTATGCCCACCCCTGGGATGTCTTCAGAGATAAGGAGCTCTCTCCCTATAAGACTAGATGTCCCCAGTGCTGAAAGGCTCTCTCTGTCCCTTCATTAGAATCCTACTGGCTGGTCCAGCACAGACCTGTGAGGCCACAGCAATCTCTAGCATTCTCTGGCACAGGCTTCTGAATTTTAAATAAGACGCCTGACTCTGCTTGTTCACTCACCTGTCCCCACATGGCAGTTGCCTCTTGCCAGAGACATGCTCATTTGTCACAAATTCCAGAAGCACAGCAGCTAGAGGCAGCTGGGATACCCTCCTGCTGTCCCTCCTACCCCTTGATCAAACACATCCTGAAGGCCCCAGGCCACCTTGCCTGGATCACCAACTCTTGGCCACTTCTCTCCTTTTGTTCCATTTGGAGTCACCTCTGTGAGTGCTGGGGTCTCTCTTACTCTCAGTGAAAGTGTCCCAGCTTTTGACAAAGACCTGAGTCTCCCCATGTGCTCTGCTGCCCATGCTGAGCCACTGAGGCAGGAGGACTTCAGCCCCTGAGCACAGCTACTTTTCTGAGTTGGAGGCAATAACATCTTTCTTATTGAGGGCTGCAGGATTGATTAAAGCCCCAGGACAGGGCCTGGCCCTGATGTTCACCAAGCAGCACCCCATCCTGAGTCCCTCCCAGGACTGCTGGCCCTCTGTTGGGGATTGTGGGTTCCCCCCAACTCTGAACAAGATGAACTTAGCCAGTATCTGCACAGCCCTCTATCAACAGCTCTGTTAAAAGCAAAATTCATAATGTCTAATGTCTTCCTTTCATCTGCTAATTTAATAATTCTGCTTCAAGAAAAATGAGCTCGTTTGGCCCACAATTTGCTTCCCAGAGGCGTAACACCTCCTATTGCTCACGACTTCATTAGCTCTGAGACGTTCACATTCCCCGCCCGCTTCTTGTTTTCAAGAAAGCAAAGCTGGGTGTGATGGATGGTAATGGTCCCCACTCCTCTTCCCTTCCCCCGCTACTCCTCTTTCTGGGCAACCAGAGCAGGCAGGTCCTCCCCTGCCATCTGCTTTACCTCGCTCTCCACAGCAGCTGACAAAATGGACTTCTGCCCATTGGGCCCAGCCTCCCCAGGGGGGAAGATGAGCATGTTCAGGTCGCAAGTCCAAGCGGTCGTGTGAGGATGGCTTTCCCACCGTGAACAACATGACGTGCAGAAGCGCATTCCCTGGGACCAGAGATGCACATGCAATGGCTTCGTCCACCCCTGCTGCTGTGACTGGATCCCTGAGACAAGGCAGTTCATAAAGAAGTGAAGTGTGTTTCACTCAGCTCTGAAGGAGCCAGGCTGGGGAGTATCTGAGAGACCAGTTCGTTCTCTTTTGAAAATTCAGTATCATTATATTAGTCTTCCATGTCCTCAACAGTAGAAGGAATGAAGGGGCAGAACAAGGTCTTGCTGGTACCTCCAGCCTTTTTGTAAGGTCATTTATCCTTTTCATGACAACCCCACCCTCCATGACCTAGTCACCCCAAAAGGTGCCACCTATTAATACTCCCACAGTGGGTTTTGAGTTCCAAATGCATGTTAGAGGGACACATGCATTCACACCAAAGCATGAAAGATAGTCAGATATATTGAGGAGGCTTTCCAACACTGTGTTCTTATTTAAGTTTCGATTTTAAGAGCTATGACTTTTACCCCAGTCCACTCCCCCAGCCAACTTCATGCCACAGTCCATCCTCTCCTTAGCTCCAGCTTCACTAGCCTTGGGCCCCAGAATTTTTAATCTGGTGTCCATAGAGGATTGATGAATGGACTTCAAGGAGTCACTGATCCTCATGAAATTGAAATCAAAATGTTCTGTATATGTGCATATGTTCAATATCAAAGCTTTTATCAAATCCTCAAAGGGATCTGTGGACCAAAAAGATTAAAAGCCAATGCCATGAAGCAGTGGTAGGCAAACTTTTTTTGTAAAGAGTCAAAAGTGGCTTCCCATGGGTCACAACAACTCGGTTCTGATGCTGTGTTGCAACACCTGTGAACAGATGGATTTGGCTGGGATCTGATCAGATTTTCCTTACCAACTAGGCAATGGCCAAGTTTGGGCCATAGTTTATTGACCCCTGCACGAGAGAAATTTTTCTTTGACTAGGAAGTTATACTATGGAGCCCTCATTCCTTCACTCATTCACTCAATCACGCACCCAAAGTTTTATAGAAACAAGTATTAAAACTTGCTATGTGCTAGGTCTTAGGCTAAGTACAACATATACAAAGGGAAAAAAAATACAGTCATAGCTCTGGATAACCGGAAGGGCTTAGATGGAGAGATGTGCAGAAAGACACCTGTCAGCTGGGATCTGAACATCGTGGGATAAGTTTTAAAGAGGGAGAGGAGCACCTAAGGAAGTCCACAAACTAAGGGAAGGAGCCAGGCTGGATGCTGCTAGTGTAGGAGGTGCTGCACGGGGCTCACAAGAAAGAGGGGGGACGTGTCAAGGGCGCGACTGTGTTGGAACCAGAGACTGGGCATGGCCGTGCTTGGGTAATGTAAGGCGGACTCATGGAGGTTGTAGAGTGCCAGTGAAGCTCGGAAGGAAAGAGAGATAAAAATTGGAAGGCAGAGAAATAGCAAGAAGGTCCTTCCACCCCAGCTGAGAAGCTTGGGCTCTATTCTGAGGGTGAGTAGCGTTGTAGTGGATTTGATCGTGAATGGTGACTGTCCTCCGCGGAGCTGTGGCCTTGTGTGAGCACGCCTGTGCGTCGCCCTTCTTGCTTTCCCTCTTCCCACAACTTGGTATTAATCCATCTTTTAGTACCCCATGCCCTTTGCTCCTCCTAATTCAGGTCAAATTTTGCACAAGGCCAAAGTTTCCTCTAAACATTTCAAAAGTAATGTTTTTACTCATCCAAACAAAATTTCAATTTTCCATTTTCCTCTCCTCTCTCTCTTTCTCTCCTTCCCTCTCTCCCCTCTCTCTCATTTTGATCTTTTATTAATTGGATTAAGGAAGTCACAACACAATTACCACAACGTCACCAGGACAGTATCTGTGAAAACATAAACAGAATGAAATCGCCTCTCTAATAAGAGCACAGAACTCACTGAGACAACGTCAATGCACTTTTAAGACTCTCAGTTCAGTTTTTGGTTCTGCTGCAGGAAGGGCAGAAACCGGAACCCACACTAACTGCCCTGGCCCGTGGGGCCTATGCCTACGTGTGGGCAGCCTGCATCTTGCCATAGCAAGAGAAAATACAGCAAACACCAAATGCAGCTGCAGAGTGTACTGTCTCCTCTTTCCTCGGCTGGTTAATTTCCAGGTTGGACGGAGGATATCAGATCTTTCAAGCTGTTTCACACTTGAGTATCTCTTATCGAACTGTTGACTCCCTCAAGGAAAAAGCTGCATCTATTTGATATTCCTGGTGATCAGGGTGCACCCTGGCACACAACTCATGCTCAGTTTGCGTGGCACTAGCCTTTCGCCCTTAATTCCCAGGTTCTTTGTACTGAACTACGTGCCCAGGCCTGCCTCCTTCCTTCCTTCTCTCCATCCTTCCTTCCCTCCTTTCTGCATCCCCCCTCTGTAGCTCTGTCTCTCTGTGTGTTTGTTTCTGCCCATCTCTCTCTCTGTCTTTCTCTCTGTCTCTGTCTCTGTTTCTGTCTGTTTGCCTCTGTCTCTCTCTACCTATCTCTGTCTCTATCTCTGTCTGTCTCTCCCCCCTCCCTCCTCTCTCC
>PVKA01000783.1:124284-175612 GCA_004027165.1 Ctenomys sociabilis | reverse complement strand
CTGGGATCATTCTCAAGTTTCTGATACAGGTTGGGCATGTTGAAAGGGTTCATGAATTTCCTCTCTGCCAACCGGGCCTCCATATTCTGTAAACCCTCTTTGAGTTGAGGGTTACTTGCTTCATGTTTTAAACCCTCCTCATAGGTTCGCTTGGCTTCTTCATATCTGTTTAAGAACTCAAGAGCAGCTGCTTTTCTTGAATAACCCTTGCCCCAGTCAGGCTTCAGGTCAACAGTTTTGCAGCCATCCTCATAAGCCTTCTGGTAGTCTCCTTTCTTGGCATAGGCTGCAGAACGATTACTATATAGCACATGGTTGTGGGGGTCCAACTTAATTGCTTCAGAGTAGCACTGTAAGGCATCGTCAATATTTCCGGCACTCAGGGCCTTATTGCCCTTCTCCTTTAGTTCATTCACCTGCTCCATAGCCTGGCCGGAAACCCAGTTGAATCGAACCCGTCAGCTCCATTCATGGCTTTACTTTGTATACCTTGTTTTTATACTTTTCTGCTGGATGGCTAAGACCAAGGTAAAGCAAGACCTATATAACAAGAAATGTAACTTTTGTATCTGATAAGGTCAGTCAAGTCCCCTCAGGATTTATTCCTGAAACCTTGTACCACACTTTGTAGATCCTTTGTCAGTGTCAGTCATGTGGATGAGTCATGGCCATTGCTTGACCAATTTTCTCTCTGTGAAAGCCTGAGACAATGTTTTCTCTCCATATGACTCTCCCTAGGCACACTCTACATCAGATGTATCACATTCCTCTGTGGCCCCATGATCTCCTTGATCAGAAAATTTCAGACACAACTGAGTTACAAGATGTTACAATACAGGTTGTCCTATGTCCTGCGTCTTCACTGACCTTGAAAAGCTAGGGCCAAAATGTTGGTTGTCCTTGCAGCTCTTCTTTTTCTCTGATTTTTGGTCTGCAAACTTAGGTTGTTAGCCCTCCAGAAGAGAAGCTTATTATTACGCTATGACATGTGCAGTTGGGTTTAACCTAACTATCTATCTATGTATCAATCATCTTAGGCATAACATGGAACAGGTATTTTCCATCAGGTATTGATATGTTAAACTCTAAGTCCCTACAAAATATGAAGAAAAAAATTAAAAAATAAAAATTTCAAAAATATGAATAAACAATATTTTTACACAGAGATTTAGAAATATAACCATATACAGCATTGTAGCAGTACAGGGCTGTGACTTTTTTTCTTGTTTCTTTTCATTTATTACCTTTTTTTAAAAAAAACAACAACGGAATGGGATTTTTAGTCCTAGTTTTTAAGGAGTCTCCATACTGATTTCCATAATGGTTGTACCAGTTTTCATTCCCACCAGCAGTGGAGAAGAGTACCTTTTTCCCCCACAGCCTCTCCAACATTGTTGTTCATTGATTTCTTAATGATACCCATTCTTTCTGGGGTGAGATGGTATTTCAGTGTTGTTTCAATTTGCATTTCAGGGATGGCTAGTGATGTGCTCCTGATTGTTTTTGACAAAATCTCTGGTATTGGCACTAAGATCTGTTTCATTGAAAATTGAAAAAGTACCATGGATCTCCTATTTTGCTAGTCATAACATTTATTGTTGGGCTGCTGATTTTCAAAGCTTTGTCAGCTGAGAGAGGTAAATAGAAATAGGGCAAAATTGGATTGAGTATAGTGACATAAGCCGAGTATAGTGACTTGAGAGGCCGAGGTGGGGACACTGCTGAGAGTTTGAGGTCATCTTGGGCCAGCCACGTAAGGAGTTCAAGGGTAGTTTGAACTATTTTGTGAGACCTTATCTCAAAAAAGAAAAAGCAAATTAAAATGTTACGAAGATCATTTTTTCACTGAGATTTACTTTTTAGCGAATAAATGCCCCTCAAAAGTTTGTAAACCTTTAGTTAATTTACTGAGTTTTGGGAGCCAGGGATATATATAGTTCAGCAGCATAGTACCTGCCTGGCAAGTAAGTGCAAGCTTGTGAGTTCAATTCCCAGTACCACAAAAAAGGAGGTTTGGGAAAGTTAATTTTATTTTTTTTTTATTTATTTATTTTTTATTTACTGGGTACAGGGTCTTACTATGAAATTCAGACTCCTAGTGATTGTCCTGTCTCAGCCTCACCAGTGCTGGGATTATATGTGTGCACCTGTTTCATTGGTGAGCAAGGTGCGCTCCGGGTTCCAGGACCAGCATGGCATGCAGTACTGAGGATTGAGCTCACATGCTTACCTGCCAGGCAGGTGCTTAGACTGCTGAGCTATCTCCTCAGCCCAGGAAAGTGGATTTTAACTATTTATTTCTAGTATTCTCAGAGTTTCTTTTGAAGAGAGACTTTTCAGAGATTTTTACTGTCATTTCTGTTGAATGGCCTTCTCAAGTATTAAATACCATTGATGTTGATAATCATCTTAAGTCAAAAACAAACAAACAAACAAAATATATTTTTTTCTTTCCACAGAACCAGGAATTGAACTCAGGCCCTTGAGCTTGCTAGGGAAGCGCTTATTCACACTGAGCCATCTCCCCGGTCCCTAAAAATTTTTATTTTATTAAAATTGTATACCATAAAATTTATTATTCTAACTATGTGATTCAGGGGTGTTTAGTATAGTCACAATCCTGTGCAACCATGTGTTCCCTCATCACATTCAAGAACTTTTTCATCATTCCAGACGGAAATTATCTACCCATTAGACAGTAAGACCCTTGGCTTACTATCTCCTTCCCCAGATACTGGCTCCCACTACTCTGCTTTTTGTCTCTATGAATTCACCTCTTTTTCAGACACCTCTTCCATTTTAAAGTTGAAAAATATTCCTTCTACTTTTGGCTATTTTAAATAATCTTGCTATTGTTGCAGTACAGGTGTCAGTACCTATTCTGCTTTCTTTCAGTCCTGGCCAGACACTTTAAAGTGAAATTGCTAGATCTTGTGGCAGTACTGTGTTTCCTGTTTGGAGGAATCACTAACTTTTTCACAGCATTACACCATATTGTAATTCTACCAGAACTGTGCAGATGTTCTGTTCTTCATGTCCTTGCTAATACTGTAGGAATTCTGATGAATATGGAATGGCAACTCATCATGACTTTGTAGTCTCCTGTTACTAATGATTTTGAGCATCTTGTCATATGCTTTTTGGCCACTTAACATTTCTTATTTGGCAAAATGTCTATTCATATCTTTTCCTATTTTTTAATGAGCATAGTTTGTATGTTTTATGTTACATTCATGTGTAAATTTTCTATGGAGTATGTATCTTATTTTTATTAGTATGTGATTGTAGTGCATAATAGTTACATTTATCATGGAGAGTTAGTACACTAAATTTATTTTTTTACCTTTAGATGAGTTGTAGGAGTTTTTTTATTTTTGGATATTAATCTCTTATAACTATGATTTGCAAATGTTTTGTTTCATTCCATGGGTTGTCTTTTCACTCTGATGGTATTTTTTGTTGCACGTAAGTTTTAATTTAATGAAGTCAAATTTATTTTTTCTTTTGTTCTTTGTGCTTTAGGTATTTTATCTAAAAAATTATTACTAAACCCCTTGTCATCAGTTTCTCCGTTCTTTTCTAAAAACTTTCTGTTTCTACCTCTTTAGGTCTTTGATCCATGCTGTGTTCATTTTTGTGTAAGGTTAGGGCCTAAGTTTCTTTTATATGTTGATGTAGTTTTTCCAACATCATTTGTGAAAAAAAGCCAGCAATAGTTTTTTCTAAGCAGGTAAGTTTTGTTTGTCTTTTTGAGACAGGGGTTTCACCATACAGTTTAGGCTGGCCTTGAACTCATTTTGTAACCGAGGTTGTCCTTGAATGCAGAAGTGATCCCCCTGCCTCAGTCTCTACAGCTGGGATTACAGGTGTGTGCCACCACGGCTGGCAAGAAAGGAAGTTCTGTGTTGCATATTAATACAGTTGCATCAAAGAAGTCCTTGATTGAATTTGTTCTCTTGTATTTAGGAATTTGTCCTTTATGCAGCCACCAGAATGAGAACAAAGTTTTTTTTTTTTTTTTTTTTTTTTTTGTCTTTTTGAGACAGGGTTTCACTATGCGGTTCAGGCTGGCCTTAAACTCACTTTGTAGCTCAGGCTGGTCTCGAATTCACAACAATCCTCCTGTCTCAGCCTCCCAAGTGCTGGGATTACAGGCATGCGCCACCACGCCCGGCTGAGAACAAAGTTTTTAATGAGTTTGGCTTAGTTTTCTAAACTCATGAACAAAATAAAATAAAATTTTATTTTATTTAATAATATAAAAATTTAAAATATTTACTGTTCTTTGTTTTATAAATGTTTAAATTTTCGCCAACAATGTTATATATGAAAATTTAGAAGAGGGTTGGCATTATATCTCAGTGGTGTAGTACTTGCCTACTCTACATGGCCCTGGCTTCCATCTCAGCATACCCCATGCCATCAGTAGAGCTTTTTTCATTTTTCAGATAACATATCTCTTGTTCATACGAGTGATCACTTAAAAATATTAGCCCCTCTGTGAATGAATGTTTTCATTTTGACATGTGTGGTTAGTGCAAAGTTTGGTTGGGCTGGATAAGTATAATTTAAGTTTTTGGCAAAATAACGTATGTTCATATACTCTTTTAAGTCAAGGTTCTTTCTTTATCATCAGTCCTAGAGAGCTATTTGTATATTTTTTAGTATACTGTGAGTAATATGTGTATTATATGTCCATATAATTTTTTTCATAAACTTTATTGAAAATCAATAATTATATAGCATATTAAAAATTGCAGCGAAATACTGAAGTGTGAAAGATATTAGATGTAAACAGAGTGAATTTTAGAGAAATATTTGTTTTTTCTTTTTTTTTAGAAATAGGGATTAAACTCAGGCCCTTGCACTTGCTGGGCAAGAGCTTATTCTCCTGAGCTATCTCCCTGGCCCCATGAAATATTTTTGAAATGAATATGTACATGAGATTAATCATAGATTGTACATTGTAAATAAATTATTCACAAACTTAAATGAATGTAACAATAAAAATTGTCTACAATATAACTGAAAAAGAAAGAATTTACAGATTGGTCGTCTAATAGTTCACTCTGTGGCAAATTCAAGAAACTTTATATTCATATAATTAGAATTCTCAAAGTAGAAAGGGATAGACAATAAATGTTTAAAGATTTTAAATTTCTGAATTTAGTTGAAATTATGGCACCATGTTCCCAAGAAAAATGAATTCTTTTTCACAAGAAATTTGAATAAAATCATAAGAAGATACACAAAAATGAAATTGTCCAAAACTGATTATAAAGAAAAAAATCATTAAAGCATACAAATAAAACAATTAGCTATGAAAGAATAAAATTAAATAACATCTTATTCCACATTAGAAAAAAAAGCAAGTGTGTAAAAAACTAGACTAATTAATTCAAAGGACTGAAAGAAAAACAAAAAGATCTGTCCTCATTGAATTTTATGCTTAGCAAACATACCTTTGGAAATTAAAAGTAAAATATTTTCCAGTTATACAAACTTGAAATACTTTAATAACTCCAAGCTCAACATACAGAAAATAACAAAGAGCAAGAGAATCCAGAAAGCAAGTGAAGTTGCTATGTATGGTCCTGGATAAAGAATAAAGAGTGGGCTGGGAAGATGGCTCAGTGGAATAAGCGCTCAGTGGAATAAGTGGCAAGCACAAGGGTCTGAGTTCAATCCCCGTTTCCACCAAAAAAACCAGAATAAAGAGCTCTCAAAATGGTAGTTATGTAGGACTATGTAAGATATGTTAGATGAGCCCAATTAAAAGGTCATTGAAGATTTATACAAAACAGCATCAATCTTATGTCAGGTTATATACATATTTTTTCGTGTGTGTGCGTGCGTGTTTGTGTAAAAGATAATATAAAATGAATGGAAAATGAAATATACTTTATAAAGTTTCTAATATTAGAAGAAAAGTATCATACCATGTCTTATAAGTAGATTGTAAGTCAGAGATACAGTATACTTCTTAAAAAATAAGATTAAACAATACTCAAAAATTAAATATTAATTAATTAAAAATTAAATACTTCAAAACAAGTCTTATTAAGAAAATGTTTTCATGATAGTGATGACTTATAATAAAAACATGACAGAAATACTGGAATGGCAAATATAATGCCCAACACTTCTAATAGTTTGGGGATAGGATATTGCACAAAGTTCTAGTATGTCATGAGCCTGGACAGTGTTTATGATGCTTTCTGGTGGCCAGGTGTCACTTGTGGGACTGAGCTACTGCTATTTCCTTGATACCTCCCTGTAGACCTGGATAGAATCATGACCTGTAGGGTACATGAGAAGTCCATTTGTAGAGTGTGCTGATGAAAATATTTTTCTGCTGTGTACAAAAGAATAATTGAAATACTGCTTTTGTATACCTCTCTATCTCCTGTGTTTAATTGTTTTCCCTATTTGGTGGGTTCTTTCCATTCTCATTTATAGAGTTGTGATCATTTTGATCCCTCTCTCGAGTACCTTTTAGTAGTCTGTATATGATTGGCTTTGTTATCATGAAATTCTTTAGTTCTTTGTCATGGAAATTTTTCGCTTCTCCATTATACTTGAAAGAAAGAGAGTTTTATGGGGTATATCAGTCTGGGTTGGAATTTGTTTTCTTGCAAGACTTGTAGTACTGTTTGCTCCATGCTCTTCTTGATTTGATGGTTTGTGAAGAGAAATCTGCTGTTCTTTTTTTTTTTTTTTTTTTTTTTTTTTTTTTTTGTTGGGTTTTTCTTTATTTTTTTTTTTTTTTTTTTTTTTTTCTGTTGATCTGATGGGTTTTCCTTTAAATGTGATCTGTTTCTTTTCTCTAATGGCTTTACTTAAAGTTCCTGTGCTGAATTTCTGGGATCTTGATTATTATATGTCTGGGTGTGGTTGGGTTGATGTTATTTGGAGTTCTATATGCTTCAGTTACTGAATGTCAGTTTGTTGCCCCATTTGGAAAGTTTTCTGCTATTACTTCTGCCCATATTCTTTTTATATTATTTGTATTGACTCTGTCTTTTTCATTGATGCGTATTAGTCTTATGTTGTTCATCTTTGCATTGTCTTAGAGATGTTGAATTTTTTTTTTTTTTGGTATTGAACTCAGGTCTTTGCACTTGCCAGGCAAGCACTTATTCTACTGAAGTATCTCCCCGGCCCATCCTAGTTGTTTTTAACGGATCTTTTCTTACCTTTTCACTAGCTGCAATGGTGTCTTCAAGGTCTGAAAGTCTATTGTCACTTTCATTTAAATGGTTTTGCCAACTTGTGATTGAGGTTTTAATTTCCCATATTAGCACTTTAAATCTATTTCATGCATTCTATTTCTTTCCTATATTGCTCATTCAAGGATTCCATCATTTTTCTATTCTCCTCTAATTTTTATCAGTGTCTTCTTTAGAATCACTTAGTCCTACTTTCATTATATTTATCATATCTTTTTTTACTTCAGAAATTATTTCTGATCTGATTTCGTTTATACCTTTCCACGGTTATTTCTTCCAACACTATTTTTTCTGAGATTTCAAGTATGTGATTTCCAATTTCTTCTATGCTGTTGTCTCCTGCATTTGTTCTGGGTGCTCTCAGAGTCTGTGTCAAATGAGGACCTGGCCTGGGTTGAATCTTCATACAATTTTTGAGAAATGTTAGGAATTGGAATTGTGGTGTCAGAGGGTAATGTGTATTTAAAATTATGTCTTTGAGGACATAAAGAGACATGTTTTCTAGGTGATATGTAGTTTAAAATGAATAAAGAAATACAAATGAGAATCTTTCACTCATTTATTTTTATCATCACTAGTTATGTTTTCTTCCTAAAAATGTGTGTGTGTGTGTGTGTGTGTGGCTGGTTCATATAGTCATTATTAGTTTATCATTTGAGAATTTGCATATCTTCTATGGTATATAGTTACAAAAGATGTTTAATTGCAATGTTTTAGGCTTGAATATGTATGTGTCCTAGCTTTTTCTCTACAATGACATTAAAATATGCCTTTATATTAAATATTTTAATTATGATCAATTTGGAGATTTCCAGTTATTAACATGTGAGAGACTCAAAGGAGAAGATGAAATGACAAATGATCTTTGTTTTTCCCAAGGTGATTATGACTTAGGAGATGTAGGGTTACTCAAATATCTAAGATTCAAAAAAGTTTGGAGTGATTTTTATTACATTAAGTACATTAACTGCTCATGAGTAGGCCTTCTTTAGGAAGAAGCTATCTGCGTAGATCTCAAATGGATTTCTGCTTGTGCTAAGACTTAAATAATTGACAGAGATTGCTTTTTGTTTATGGAAACACAGTTGTATATGGAGGGTGTTTGCATTTCATGTTTATAACCCATTAGCTTTTCCTACCTCAGATTTTAAAATGAATATCATTTTCCACCTGATCCTATACATAGAACACCCAGCTGTGCTTGGCAGTGATGGACCTCTAACATGTAACTTCTGTCGTTAGGTGATAGTAACACATTAAAAAGCTATTATAATAACCATTGTGGAAGTCAGTGTGGAGACTCCTCAAAATAGTAGGACTAGAAATCCCATTCAAGCCGGCTGTCCCCCTACTGGGAATTTTCCCAAAGGATCTGAAAACATTGTATCATAGTGATATATGTGTACCTATGTTTATAGCAACACAATTTGTGACAGCAAAATCTTGGAAACAACCAAGATGTCCATCACATAAGGAATGGTTGAAAAAGATGTGGTATTTCTATATAATGGAGTTTTATTCAGCTATTAAGAATGATAAGTTTGAAGCATTTATACTGAAGTGGATGCCACTTGAACATATACTCATAAGTGAAATAAACCAGACACACATGTGTAAATATTGTATAGTCTCCCTAATATAAGAAGTGAAAAGCAGAAATACAAATGGAAACGTACAACAACAACTAAAATCAATTGAGTCAGATAAGGCAAAGTGAATGGCATATGCTGCAGGATACTAATCAGCTTTTCTTCTGGATGGTTAACAACCTAAGTTCACAAATCAGAGTTGGAGAAATAGAAGAGCCACAAGGCCAGCCAACATTTTGGCCCTAGCCTTTTAAGGTCAGCGCAGACTCAGGACATAGGAGAACCTGTATTGCAACATCATGAAACTCAGGTGAGCTCCAAATTTTCTGAACAAGGAGATTATGGAACCACAGAGGAAAGAGATTGAAATTCTATAGTGTGCCTGGGGAGAGTCACATGAAGAGAAAACTGGTCACGCATTGGCCGTGACTCATCCACATGGATGACACAGACAAAGGATCTACAGAATAATGTATAGGAGTACAAGATAAACCCTGAGGGGAATTCACTGACCACATAAGAAATATAAAGTACATGTGTTGGTATATAAGTCTTGCTCTATCTAGGTCTTAACCATCCAACAGAAAAGTATGAAAATGAAGTATACATCGCGGGGCCATAATATTAAGCTGAGCTGTAAATGGCTATGGTTGACAACTTCTTTCAATAACTCACTATTGTTGTGGAATGCTGGACTCTGTTGGATTGTGTTGTCGAGTTCAAGCACCTAAGTTAGTTGAATGACAATGGAGTGCCCACCTTTGACAGGTGTAGACAAAGGAAGGGGTATAGAAAGAAAAAAATCATGATGTGTGTGTATAGACAGTACAGTTGGGATAGATAACGCTGTGTGATTTGCACTAATGGTGGTTGGACAGGATATTATGTTGGCTTCTAGTACTATGGTCATCCACTAGGAAAATAATTATTGAATTTTTGATATAATTCAGGTATAAAAAATAAGATAAGTAAACAGCTACACTCTTAATTTACTGATAAGAGACATATGCTATAATAATGTCTATATCATGTATGCACCTTGTAAGATACCAAAACATTATGAAAACAGTTTGCAATGTATTAATTTATTGAATCTGTCTCGTTAAGGTGTCTTAAAACTGTCTGATTGATATTTGTACTTCAATAAAATAAAAAATAGATTAAAAAAAAAGCTATTATAACACTAATAATGTTTTGGTTTCTAGTGGATTATTGCTGATGTTATTCACTTAACATGCTGTTTCTTTTTCTTATAGGGTGAACTGTCTCATGATCAAGATGTGGTAGAGTATATCATGAACCAGCCCCATGTTGTTCCACGAATCAATTCTAGGGTTTTGACAGCTGAACGAGAGTACCTGGATTTAACAGCAAGCAGTAAGGATCCTTTCAGAAAATAACTTTAGGCTTTTTGATTTGTACTTTGGATAATTTGCATTTATTAGATTGTATTGTGAAGATAACTCACTATTGTGACTTTTTTTTTTTTGTTTGTTGGTATTTTTGAGGACCGGGTCTTGCTCTGCAGTTTAGGCTAGCATTGTAGCCCAGGCTAGTCATGAATTTTTTTTTTTTTTGAAATTCATCTTTTTTATTTTATTTAAATTACTAGTCATGAATCTTTGTAATGATCCTCCTGCCTCAGCCTGCTGAGTGCTGCTGGGATTACAGACATGCATAATCATGCCCAGCCATAAGATTGTGCCATAATTTTATGTTTAAATTAAATTTACCTTGAGTTCATAATTTTAATTTCCACATTCATAATGTTTCATTTTATGAAAGATAGTCTTCCTGCTTAAACCTTGTAAACTTTAAAAAGTATTCAGTTCAGCTCAAAGTCCAGCTAAACAGGCATTTGAAGATAAGAATAGACCTGTATTATTGGCATCTTCATAGGCATAAAGCGTTTAAGCAGTTTTCATTTTCACTACAGAATCTATTATTCAAAATGTCAAGAAACATCTTAATGAATTTTACTCTGAGAACTTAAGTATGCCTTTGGGGGGAAAATGCACTTTCACTGTGATTTATATACCATAAAACAGTCAGACTTTTATTACCTTGTAGTTTTAGAGGTCAAACCCAGGATCTCAAGTATGCTAGGCAAGTGCTATAGTACTGAGCTGTATCCCTATTCAACCCCAGATTCAACCTTTTGAAGTGCACAGTTGACTGGTCATTAGTTTATTCTCAGAGTTGTATCAATCATCACTGCCATCTAATATTAGAATGTTATCCATCTCAAAATGAACCCATATATCCATGACTAGGTTTCCATTTCCCTTTCTGCTGTCCTCTGGCAGCAACTAATCTAGTTAGTAGGAATTTGCCTATCTTTGACATTTCATCGTTGAAGCCTTGTGTACCTGGTTTCTTTCATTTAGCATGCTTCTACAATTCATTCTTTTAATATAATAGGATTTCATCTTTTTAAAATGATTTAAATATTCCATTAATAAATTTGGTGTGCAATTTCAGCTCTCTTGAAGGCTGAGGTTGGAGGATTTTTGACCTTGAGCCCAGCCTGGGTAAGTTAGTGAGAACCTGACTGAAAATTAAAAGGGCTGAGGATGTAGCTCCATACAAAGGCCTTGCATTTGCTTCCCAACCCATTATACCATATCCCAATGGTATCTGGGTTTTTTCCACAAGAAAACCTTGGAAGAGCTGGGATAGGCCCATGTGCAGCTTGTTCTGTGTATGTCCCATTGAGACTCTGCAGGCCAGATCAGCAGACACTTGAAAATGAGGTAGAGTTGTCATCACTTAGCTGTGATGAACTTTCACCATTGGGGAAGGAAGGACACATGAAGTTATAACCTACTGTATTTGTTGTTGTACTTGGGTGTAATGAAAATATAGATCTGTTTATGGCTGTTACTTTGTAACTGAGTAATTCATTTGAAGCTGAATTTCTTTTAGGTAGAGAAAAATTAAATATTTTCTTTTAAAATACGTGTTTATGAACCTCATTGTGATGGTGCACATCCATAATCCCAGCACTAGGGAGGCTGAGACAGGAGGATCACTATGAGTCCAGTCTGCAGAGTGAGACCCTGTATTGAAAGAATAAAATATAGACATATGCATATATGTATACACACACACAGTGTGTGTGTGTGTGTGTGTGTGTGTGTGTGTGTGTGTGTACATAAGCATACAGACACAGCGAAATACAGATATTTTAAGAAGAGACTGCTGTGAATAATCTGGCTTTTTTATGCCCTGTTGCTGTTGCCAGAAGCTTTCTTAGAGCAAGCAGAACATATTACGATTCTGTCCTGAGTTTCTGTTTCTTTCATTTTACATTAAACTTGATGAGTGTTCTGGAATTCCCATGAGGAAAGAGTACAGTAGCAGTGCACATTTTGGATTTTCTTGTCCACTGAGTGTTGTTGTGACGAGCTCTGAAGCAGTTCTGGTCCACAGTGGTGAAGATGCAAGCTCAGCTAAACCTCATACAGGTGTCAGTGAGAAGGCACTGGGATCCCTGTGACCAGGCGGGTGCTATCCCATCACTCAGTCTTCTCCGGTGTTTGCTATTCCACCCATCACTCAGTCTTCTCCGGTGTTTGCTATTCCACCATCATTTTTAAAACTTTTTAACTTTTTATTTATTTAGTACAGGGTCTACAGGATGTCACTACACAGATCTGACTTGTGATCCTCCTGTTTTCACCCTTGCAAGTGCTGGGATTATCAGCATGTGCTACCACACCCAGTTTCAGTCATCACAGCATACCCTGGGCGTGGGGCCAGCACAGCACAGCAGGCACTCCAGGGATTGAACCCTGGTTCCTGCGCCTGACTAAGCAGCTGCTTTAGTTCACTGAGCTATCTGGCTGGGCCTTCACCATCTTTTTAGACATGTTAGTCAGATTTTTATCAGTTAGACAAAGTACCGGAGAAGACCAACTGAAAAGAAGCAGTGGATTACTTTGGTTCATGTTTTTAGGAGCTTTATTTGATGATCACTTGGTTCTTTGTGTCTGGGCCTTTGGCAAAGTAGACCATTACAGTGAGGAGAATGTGGTGGGACATTGCTGTCACTTGGAGACTTCCAGAAAGCAGAAAGGGACTGGAAGGGGCTGAAGTCTGATACGTCTCAAGGCTACACCCCAGTGACCTAACTTCCACCTGCCAGGTCCCATCTCCTGAAAGTTCCACTGTGTCCCAGTAACAGTTTGTTTAGGGCATAGGACTTGAGAAGACACTGAAGATCTAAATCCTAGCTAGTTAGATGCTCCTTTTCAGTGCCATAGTGTTCTCTCACCTGTGCATGTCATGGACAGCCTGACATATGGGCAGCACTCCATTTGGATTATTGAATGGAAGGGTGGGTAGGTGAATGGACACACAGACCAGGAGATGGGTGAGCAGGTCAGCAGGTAGGTTTGGTGGACAGAATTGAGAAGAATAGTGTGTCTGTAGGGTTGTAACAGTGCTTAGGACTTGGTAAAGCACTGGGCATGGTGCTTATAATCCCAGGGGGCTGAGGCAGGAGGATTGCTTCAAGGCCAGAATTAGTGAGCTACATAATGAGAACTTGTCTCAAAAAACCAAAAACTGAGTAGAGGGCTGGGGATGCAATCCATGCTACAGATCCCATTCCTAGCACCACAGAGGGGACATTGTTGCAGGCAAATGGTTAATCATACTCGGTAGGAAGAAATTACTGCATAGTTTAGAACAAGGAATTAGCTTGATGTAGCTGCAGTTTTAGCAAGTGATCTGGGAGAAATGAAGAACAGAGGGGCAGGTTATTGGTTGAAAACTAATAGTAGATTGAATTGAGATATATTAATTATGTCTTATTTCAATTTTTTTTTTCCACAGATAACTTCTTTGTGGATGATTACTCTAGATTTTCTGTCTTGGATTCCCAAGGCAAGACTGCTGCTATAGCCAACAGTATGAACTATCTGACAAAAAAAGGTATCTGTATTTGGGCTTATCTTAGATTCAGTGTCTCTTTTTTAGGATTAGCAAGCATCACTCAATCGTGTCTTTTGAGGAACAAAATTCCCTAGTTTTTTTTTTTTCTTTTAATTCTTATAATCCTTTGAGTCTAGAAAATAATATTTACATATGTTAAAAATTTCAAATATTTTTTCTTTATAAGCTATGAAAATTAAGAAAAATCATGGTTCAAAATAAAAAATGCTTACATAAAAATGGGTTAAGGGATTGAAAATTGCTTCCATTTGTTTTTCAGTGATGACATAGCATTAATTTTATTTTAGGATTTATGAGATAAACTAGGTTTTAGAAAACCTTGTGTAATTTTTAAAACTGATTTTCATGTTAAAATTGTTTAAGATGATACCCTTTTATCGGAGCACATTCTTTGCCCCTCATTAGGATTACACTTATGATCCTTTCAAAAAGCACTAGCTATCGCTTAAGGCAGCTGTTTTTTACCCTGCAATAGCTTTTTTTTTTCCCCCTTCATTTTACGTATTTGGTACAGGGTTTTACTATGCAGCTTGGTTTGTAGTGATCCTCCTGTCCCAGCCTCTCCCCCAGTGCTGGGAGTACAAGTATGCACCACCACACCTAGGACTCGTTCGCTGGCACAATCTGGGTGTGAGGCTGGGACAGCATGCAATATCTGGGTTTGAACCCTGATTCCTGTGTTTGCCAAAGCAGGCTTTTAGTCCAGTGAGCTATCTCGCTGACACCCTGCAATAGTCTTACCTGGAGGGATTCCTGATTTCCAAGCATATGTAAATACAGATAATGACTGGCTTCCACAAAGAATTGTTGGTACAAGGCTCTGAAGCAGTGCTATTGCAGCAGCAGAGTAGGAAGTGCACTGTGCGCAGTAGTCATTTAATCTTTGGACTCTTAGTGAGGCATTAGCTACAAAGTGACATTTTCTTTTCTTCTGCTCTTTTCTCTTTACTTTGTCCAGGAATGTCCTCCAAGGAAATCTATGGTAATTCAAAACTTCACAATATTCTCTTCTTACCTCTTGTGTTTTCTGGAGCCATTATTATTCAGCATTATTGATGCTTTATTGTGATATTTCTGGAGCCTGTGGGTAACTGTAGGCTATATCAGTGCAAATAAATTTCTTGTAAATGTTTCTAAAGAAAAATATGAGATTGTGCTGTGTTACCCACATGTTTCATTTCACACACTAACATCCCCAGGCCACAGAAGAATTAATCAGTGCATGTTCCTAAGTCAGCCACTCTGAAGGCTATCCCGTTTTAACTTTGCTAATGTTTTGCTGCCTTTGCTTTCTTTTCGTTTAAATTAGTCATTTTCTTTCTTTTTTTTTTTTTTGCATGGTTTTTAGAAATTATGTAGCTTTTTATTTATATGTATTATTAAAACAGAAGATGTTTCTTTTTTCTCCAGTTAAATTTGTTTTTATTTTCCTGTAGATGATTCTTTCATTAGGCCAGTAACCTTTTGGATTGTTGGAGATTTTGATAGCGCTTCTGGACGACAGTTATTGTACGATGCTATTAAACATCAAGTGAGTGCCTACACTTAATTCTCTGCTCTTGTTTGAGGCTCTGTTTGTCTTCCTGAGCATTTCATACTCTGATAGACATTGTCTCTTTAGAGGTCTGACAGTTCATAAGATGGTGCTGGAAAGGAAGTTTGGAGTCAGTTCATACAGAGCTTTGAATGCCTGATTGTAGCTTCTGAATTTCCTTTTTTTTGGTGGAACCGGGGATTGAACTCAGGCCCTTGCACTTGCCAGGGAAGCACTTATTCTACTGAGCCATCTCCCTGGCCTCTGAATTTCCTTCTGGACACAAAGAACTACTAAAAACTTTGCAGAAGGATATTATTTGGTACTTGTGAAACATGACTGATGTCAGTACTGCCTTCTAAATTCGAGATATCTACTATGTAACTCATGTCCCTCCTGTTTATAAATAGAAATCCAGTAACAATGTGAGGATCAGCATGATCAATAACCCCAGTAAAGAAATAAGTTATGAGCACACTCAGATCTCCAGAGCAATCTGGGCAGCTCTCCAGACGCAGACCTCCAATTCCGCCAAGAACTTCATCACCAAGATGGTCAAAGAAGACACTTCAGAGGCGCTGGCAGCAGGGGTGGACATCAGCGAGTTCTCTGTGGGGGTAAGACTGCAGTGTCCTGAGGCTGCGCCCGCTGTGACATGTTCAGCTGATATATCCATTTCAAGGTTCTTCATCAGGATTTTATTTTTTATGGAACCAGGGATTGAACTCAAGCCCTTGTGCTTGCGAAGGAAGCCCTTATTCACTGAGCCATCTCCCTGGCCCCAGGAATTATTTAATACTGTATCTCAGGGTATTTTTTGCTTTTTTTTTTTTTTTTTTTTTTCACTATCAGGGATTGAACTCAGGGCTTTGCACTTGCCAGGCAAGCAATTATTTGCACCGAGCTATTGCTCTGGCCCAGGGTTTTAACTTGGAAGACTTTCTAAGAAGTAACTGTATCACACTTTTCATTTTTAAGCTTGCCTAGGTTTCAAGAGATGGGTGCTACAAGTTTGTATTTAAATATGGTGCCATTCATTTGGTAAGTTTTTTAAAGCACCAATTATTTTTGTTTTTTCACTATTTAAAAAAAATTTTTCCATGGATTTTGGTATTTTACGTATTGTTCTTAATGTTAAGAATTTTGATAGTAATTGAGTCTTGGTTAAAAAATGAGTGGAAAAGTAGGCCTAGTGGTGGGATCAGTGATAGTGTAGACTTTGTGTGTGAGTTCCTTGTTTGGTACAGTTTTTAAAAGACAGTTAAGGGATAGGAATACAGCTCAATGACAGATTACTTGCTTGTACTCAGGAGGCCCTGTATGGAAAATAAATAAGTAAAAGATAGATAATACTTGTTTGTAGAATAAAAAACTGAAATTTTACTAACTTTTGAGTTAGAAGCTTGTGTGTTCTTGATGTGTTTCTAATATTTATTTATTTATTTTTCTTTTAAATATTTAGGACATGGTCTACAAGGTCGCACTGCACAGATAGGACTCATAATAATCCTCCTGTTCTCAGCCTCCTAAGCGCTGGGTTTATAGACTGTGCCACCACGCCCAGTCTCAATCACTGTCTCAGCCTGCTATCTGGCCAGCCAATGTGTTTCTAATAAAAGATCTCTCTTGTTCCCCCCCCCCCCTTTTTTTTTTTTTCTCTTTTTGGAGTCTTGCTGTGTAGTTCTGATTGGCCATGAACTCACTATGTAACCCAGTCTGGCCTTGAAGTCACAGTAAGCTTTCTGCCTCAGCATCTTGAGTGCTGGGATTACAAGTATGTGTCACCATACCTAGCTTGATATATGCTCATTTTAAAAAAAAGTTTATAATTTTAATTTTTTTTTCATAAAATCATGAGTGTACCTATATAAAACAAAGATTTGAAAAGTATAGAATGAAGAAAGAAACCATTGTGGAACAAATCTCTTGAAAATAGGAAAGGAAATAAGCAGTTAATCATTGTAGTAGGGGCAATGGGAGGAAGAATTAAAATATGATGTTAGTTGGGAGAAGTATTTTTCATGAAAGAGTATTTTCTAATTTATTTATTATGAGCATTTGTATGGTTTACTTAATAACAGTGATTTTTCCTTAAAAATGATTACTTTCCCAGGGCATGGATTTCAGTCTTTTTAAAGAGGTGTTTGAATCTTCCCAATTGGATTTCATTTTGTCTCATGCCGTGTACTGCAGGGATGTCCTGAAGTTGAAGAAGGGACAGAGAGCAGTGATCAGCAATGGAAGGGTGAGGACTTGTCAAGCTGACACAGCTTGGCTCAGATTAGGTCCGTGAACAGTCTTTGCAGCATGCTCCTATGAAGCTAGTAAACTCTGCAACAGAGCTACCCTCTTTTCAAAGGTGATTAGGGCTTCTGAAGTGCAATGATATTTCTGCCCCTTATACCCAGGCAGTGTGCTTTCTGATGTAAACATCCCTTCCTATTTATTTGTGTCCTGCCATTGTGGGAGGTAGTATGGTGTGGTGGCTCTCAGGACATGTCATAGCCTTTGACATGTAAAATGGGCTTTGTCATCGATACTCAGGAAGAATTAATGAAATCCACATTGCTATTTTTTATTCCAGAGTGCATACTATAAAAATAATGTGAAATAAATCTAGTCTCTACTTCGTACCTGAGAAATTCTAAATAAACAGATAACTGTGAGTTTATTGAGGCTTTACTTTTTATTTGTCCCTGAATTTTATTCAATGTGTATCTTTCATCCATCTTTCCAGTGCTTAGGTGTGTAAGGTAGCCTGAGGCCAGCAGAGCACCCTTAGAGCTACTGCTGGTGGACAGATTTCCAGCTCTGATCACCTATTCTTCTTTTTACAGATCATTGGGCCACTGGAGGAGAGTGAACTTTTTAATCAAGATGATTTCCACCTTCTAGAAAATATTATCTTGAAAACTTCTGGACAGAAAATAAAATCTCATATTCAACAGCTTCGGGTAGAAGAAGATGTGTAAGTTTTCCAATAGAAGAAATTAATGCCATAAAGGCTTATTATTTAGAGTTTTCTCTTGATCATGTTACATAACTACCTTGTCTAAGAAATTTTATTTCCTTCTTTATAAGTAGGGTCCAAAATTTTTTTTTTAAAGCACATGTATTTCCTGGGTTGTTATTTAAAAGAACTGAATTTTTGTTTTAGCTTTTTGATTTTGGAAAATTTCTGTGGAAATAGAGGTCTAGTTATCTTTTTACCTGGAATATTTATGTAAAAAGAAACTCTCTCGTTATCTGTTCAGTTTTTTTCAGTTTTATTTTGTTTGGGAAAAGAAAGGCAAGTTATATGGTTATTTTCCTTTAAATCCCAGCATGGCATACTCCAGTGGTGAGTTGGCTGTCACTGGTCATGTGGACTGCTGCTAACAGACTGATACAGAAGCCATAGGATTCACAAAATTTCCTTACCTGCCTAGGGTTTTCAGTAATGCTTGAGCCATTCTGCCTTGGAGTGGCTGTCCTCTTACATACAACCTTATTCTTTTTTTTTTTTTTTTTTTTCTTGGCAGAACCGGGGATTGAACTCAGGCCATTGTGCTTGCCAGACAAGCACTTATTCTTCTGAGCTATCTCCCCATCCACAACTTCATTCTTGACATGGCTGTCCCTGTTTTCCAGAGATTAGCTATGTGCTCCTTGACATTGTGTTTCATTAAACTTCTGGGAAGTTGCTTGTGGCCTGCTTGCCCCTGTCCATATGACCAGATGGCCCTGGACATGGTTTCTGGCCATGTTACTGTGCCATAATCAGCATCTGATGAATGATCATTACTGTAATCATGATTAGTGTTAAGAAGTTAAGTCAGAAAGGATAATTTGATACAGTATTTTGGTTCAAAGAAATAGTGTATAAGCTTGCTTGCTGTATAGCTAGAAGGACTTTGTCTTCAGTCCAACAAATAAGAGGATTTTATTTATTTCAAGTTCATGATTTAGTTCAAAATCTTCCTTTGTTAAAAATGAATTTTAGAAGAGATATTAGAAACAGATGCTTTTCTAACTTGTTTACTGTATTGTTGATTGTAACATTGCAGCTAGAAATAAGATATTCAGTAGCTAGTTGATTTAATAGACCATGATATACTCATGAATATATTTGTGGCCACTAAATTAGTGATATATTTACTAACCATCATTTTTATAATTTTAAATAAAAAGCAGCTTACTAAGTAGAATATGCCTTTATTTACATATAGAATTAAAAATATGGAATTATGAACTCATAACTTTCATCTTGATAATGATATGTAATGTCATTTTTTCCTTTGTATTTTTTCAGTGGTTTTCCAATGAACTCTAATAACAATAAAAATAGTAATATTATTTAAAAAAGGACAAAATGAGTGTAAATAATACTGCCCCCAGCTCTGGATCCATTGCTGGGCTGAATACTTGATGCATTAAGCCAGCACAGTATTTATAAAGCCCTGACATGTAGATAGTATGTACACTGCTCATGTGGAAATGAATAATGTTCCTAAGGTTGTGCAAGTAATCACTTACAAAATCAGTACTTTTCATGCCTGTTGGCATAGACTTTATGTCTTCTTAGTCATCTTGTAAGTATTCAGTATTTGGTCGATATGTTTGGCAGTAATTAAAAAACCTTCAGTTAAAGAGATCCAAAGATTTCATAACCCCATTTTTCAGGGCCAGTGACTTGGTAATGAAGGTAGATGCTCTCTTGTCTGCTCAACCCAAAGGAGATGCAAGAATTGAGTACCAGTTTTTTGAAGACAGACACAGGTATAGAGTTTATGTTGAGTATGTTTTCCTAAATATTGAACTTTTACATAAATACTGTCCTTACCTCACATCTTTATTTTTCCATGTAAGGTTTGCATGTAAGTTGTACAAAAAGAAAAACTGGTTTGAGGTATAGTTTTTGTATACTAATATTCATATAAAAATTCACATATATTTCTCATTTGTATGAAAGGACATTTATTTCTAAGTAAATCTGAAATAATTCTGAGTACATGATTTTAGAGAACAAATATCATTTATGAAATAGACTAACTGTAATTTTCTGGTATTTAAGAATAAACAGATTGTTAAAATACTTGCCTTATGCATCCTTTTGAAAACTTTTCATTAAAGAATAATGAAGTGAGTATTATGAGACATTGACTTACTGTTGTCTAGAGTTTTTTTTTTTTTTTTTTCTTTTTGAAACAGGATCTTGCCATGTAGCCCAGGCTGGCTTCAGCCTCCTGAGTGCTAAGATTACAGGAGTATACCACTACTCCGAGTCTTTAGTTCTTTAATTTCAAAGGTTCTCATATATAAATAGTTCAGGACTCACAAAGACCCCAGATATCTTTAACCTAAATTCACCAGTTGTTGGCATGCTGTGACTTTGCTTTGTCTTTCATCCATATATAGAGTACATTTAATGTTTTTGGGTTTGTATACATAGCAGATGTACTCACATGCTTTTCTGTACCATTAAAAGGGCATACATTCGTAGGCTCCATTGTAATAAGCCTAAAATATTCAGTAGATGTCTTCAGTGTATAGCAACTTTCTCCACAATACTGTGTTTAATTCAGAAATTTAACCTTGATTCAGTACTTTTAATAAATATAACCCTTCACATTTCATTCCCTGTAGTGACCTTTTGCAGTGCTTTTTATGTTTTTTTTGGTCTTGAATACACATTGCAATTAATTGTATGTCTTTAGTCTCTTTTAATCTTAAAGAGTTCTCTGGGTTTGTTGGGTCTTGTCTTTTCTTTATTTGGTCTTGTCATTTATGACATTGATAGTTTTGAAAGTCTAGGCCAGTTGCCTTTTTTTAAAAAATGTATTTAATACAGGGTCTACAGGGTCTTACTACCCAGATCAGACTCATAGTGGTTTTCCTGTTTTCAGCCTCCCTCGGGCTGGGATTACAGGCTCACACCACCATGCCCAGACTCAATGGCCATCTCAGCTTGCCCTAGTGAACACCAGTCCCTGCATCTGCCTAACCTGGTGATACTTTAATCCCCTGAGCTATCTGGCCGACCCAAGACAGGTTATCGTATGGAATGTCTTATAGTATAGTTTTTTCCCTGTGTCTACACTTAAGATTGTTTTTGGGGAGAACCCTGTACAGTAAGTACAGGGTTCTAGCAAGTATGTATGTAATTTTATTGTGCTTCAGAATTCCCAGGGAGGCTTTAAATACACATAGTTCTGTGCTAATCCTTTGTGATTCTGACCTGATTGGTCCAGCCTGTATTGTGTTATGGTTTAGTGGGCTTGTGTTGTTTTCATAGCCAATCTTGGTGGAGTCAGATTGGTTAGACTGATAGTTATGGGCTTGCATTAGTTATGTTTTCTTATTTCTCCTGTCACCAGTGGGTGAGGACTTCTGGATAAACCTGGTTGGATTTTGCACCAGCACTTGCATACATTTAGGAAATAAACTATTATCTAGTTATCAGAGCAGAAAACACTTCCTTCTAGCTTTCTATCTTGTTTGCTTTTCATAATTAAGAAAGTCCTGAGCAGAGATTTCTCTCTGTGTGTGTTTTAGAACATCCTTTTTCTTCATGAGCCTCCTGAAGTTTTATATACTTAATATGCCTTAATTACAAATTCTATCATGATCCAAATTGTTAGAGAAATTCTTCCTACTGGAATGTGTTAGCCAAATGGGTGTTTGTCTATGTAAATCAGAAGTTTCTTATTTGTACTGCAAATAAAATGATCTGAACTATCAGTTCTGCACACATTGGTGTCTTAAGTATGGTTCATGGACCAGCCAGTGTCAGGGCATTGTCTGGGAGCTTGTCAGAAATACAGCATTTGGTCCTACCCCAGACTTCAGTAAATCTGCATCTTCTTAGGAGTCCTGTGAACATTAGTGGTAGGGAGATACTATATTCTTTGATATTTGCTTTACTATAAGCAATTATATATGATCTCCAAATCTTTTTCTTTTATCACTTTGGGCTTTACTTTTACCAGTGGACCCAGTATTTTGAAAAATAGTGTTGTTAGTTCATGTTGTTCCAAAATCCACATCTGTGTTTTTCTTTTCTTGAATCTCTTTTTCTTGTTATAGAATATGAGACTGGATAAAGCCCGCACAGGTTCAGTTTCTGAGTATTTCTGTTGCAGGCTGCCTATACCACTAGAACATGTCTTAACCAGCCTGGAGGCCTGATGGAAAACTTCCTTTTCTCTGTGAGAGTTTGAATAATACAGTTATGCTCTAACAAGCTTTTTCTAAAGTTCTAGGGCAGTGCAGAACTACAAATTATATTAGGAAATGGAACTCAAATTTTGAGTCTTACTTAGGAACTTAATATATGCAGACTGGTAGATCTGTCTGATTCATAAAGTAATAAGTTTGATTCTAGAAGATGCCCAAGTTGAACTAGCACTGCTGGTCTTGGTCACACTTTAAGAACAGCTATATTACAGTAAAAACCCTTTTATTATATCAGAATAGTCATTGGTAGTGTTTGAATCTGTAGTTGTTAATATTATCAGAGACTATAAGCAGTACTATCCTGTAATTACAAAGCTATTCTAAAACAATGATTATTTTTAAAGCAGTTATAATTTGAGATAACTTCCCTTGACTTCTGAACTATGGCTGCCCAGTTTTGTTAGTTATGTTTGATTTGTATCATACTTTTCTTTTTATTTATTTTTTTGAAGTATAAATATCAATGAGACAGTTTTAAGACACCTTAATAGGACGGATTCGATAAATTAATACATTGCAAACTTTTCATAATGTTTTGGTATCGTACAAGGTGCATACATGATATTATACTTACATTATTATAGCAGATGTCTCTTATCAGTAAATTAAGAGAGTGTAGCTATTTATGTATCTTATTTTTTATACCTGAATTATATCAAAGATTCAATAATTAATACTTTTTACCTTGTTATTTTCCTAGTGGTTGTCCATAGTACTAGAAGCTGACATAATACCTGTCCAACCACCTGTATCATACTTTTTTTAAAAAAATCCTACTGGGTAGATATTCTTGTATAAAAGACTAGTTAGTGGTCAGCAGGTGAAACAAAGTAATGATTCAGAACACTGTAACATTTAAATCCTTTGAAATTGATATCAGTGGGAAGCTCTGTAGAAGGAAGCCCTCTGTGGGTAAATGTATTTCTTCCTAAAGGACCTAGAGATAAAACCAAAAATTAACCAACTGTCACTGTGCACCTGAAAACAAAAGAAAATGTGTTTCAGCATTCTGTTGCTATAGCAGAACACCTGAGAAATACAACTCCAAGAACAAAAGGCTTGCAGCTGGCCAAATAGTTCAGGGGATTAAAGTACCTGCAAGCAGGTGCAGGGGCTAGGGGTTCTACTCCTGGGCCTGTCGTACTGGCCCTGCCCCCAGAGCGCACTGAGATAGCAATTGAGACTGGGCATGGTGGCGCATGCCTGTAATCTCAGCTCTTGGGAGGTTGTAAACAGGCAGATCACTATGAGTCCAATCTAGTAGTGAGACCGTGAATACCCAATAGACCTTTTCCTAAAATACAGAAAAAAAAGAAAGAATGAAAGGTTTATTTTGTCTCACAGTTTCAGTATATTACTTTAGTCCATGGTCCCAAGGCAATGGAGGGGCATAGCATGGGAATAATCCGTATCTCCCAGTGACCAGGACACAGAATAGGAAGTCTGGCCTGCTTTCTTCTTTCACTTTTGTTCCATCTGGTCCCCTAGGCCATTTGATGGTGCCATACATATTTACTGCAGCCCTCTACCCTTGGTTTGCTGCCCCATATGCCATTTATCTCAGAAAATATCCTCATAGCCACACCCAAATATATGTTTCACTAATTTCCTAATTTCTCAATCCAGTAAATTGACAATAAAAACTAACCATTGTAATTTAGTAGTGGCAAGTGTGTGGTAGAATTCACTTCATTGACATGTATATTGCTTTAGTCCTTTTAAGAAATGAAGTTCACAATACATATTTGACTGTAAAATGTTTGTATTTTAGGGCTATAAACTCATGTCTAGCACTTGTTGACTGTGAAGAAACTTATAATGAACAGAGCTGTATATAAAACTTGTATACAGGTTGAAAGCCATCTGAAGGTCCAGCAACAAAGGATAGCTTGAGTAAACTGGTATATCCTCTTGGTAAATGTCATTTTTCATTTAGGATTCTTTTGTGGTTTATTTTGAGACAAGGTCTCACTGTACAGTTCAGTATGACCTTGAGCTCACTTGGCTCCTCCTGCCTCAGCCTCCTTAGTGCTGGGATTACAAGAGTATATGCTGCCATCGTGACCTGGCTAGAGATAATCTGATAGTTGACTATTGTGACCTATTTGTTCTAAATCTAAAGTGGTTTGATAATAACCACAACAAAAGCTTGGGTGTGGTAGCCCACACCCATAATCACTGCACCCTGGAGGCCGAAACAGGAAAATCGCTCCAAGTTCAAGACCAGCCTGGGCTACATAGTGAATTGAAAGCTAGTCAAAACTATTTAGACCAACCCTGTTTCAAAAAACAAAAAGGAAAGTCTTTTGAAATGCTAAGAAGATTGACTTATTATAGGTTATGCCAAGCAAAACAAAACAAAAACCATAACTTAACTTAGTTTTCTGTTTTGTAGTTAAAATTGTATCTTTTTGATCTTTGTAGTGCAATTAAACTGAGGCCAAAGGAAGGGGAGACATACTTTGATGTTGTGGCTGTCGTTGACCCTGTCACCAGAGAAGCACAAAGGCTTGCCCCATTGCTGTTGGTAAGGACCAAGGCAGAGGCAGTTGCTGTCATTTGTCATGAGTTGCCCTGTTCCCTGGGATTCTCTGGGAGCACCCTTTGTGTGTAGTCATCTTTAAGGGCACTGAGAAATAGTATAGGGCATATTGGGCAGAGTGGCCTTTGTAAAGACTGGTAATGACTCTGAAAATAGCTTTAAAACTTTAGCAAATTGTACAAGTTTTCTCAATAAACTGAACATTTCAGAATAAATTACTGCTGTGTATAAAAACAAAGTTGGCTACTTCATATAATTGAAAATGACTGATACTCTCCTTTAGAGCAAAATATCCTAAAAAATTATGCTATAATTTTCAGTAGCAAAGGAGTAGAAAAGTGAAAAAGTTCTACTTTCATTTTCCATTATTTATAACCACTATAGACCTTTTCTCTGAAACATGTCTTATATGTGTGAGATAGTCTATTGTACAATTAAAAATGTACATAGAAATATATAATTCTATGTACATTTGAAAGAACGCTTCCAAAAACAGTTACTTGGACATTTAATTTCTTGGAATAATCTTTACTGAAGTGCAATCATTGAAATTTTGTATTTGTATTTATGATTTTTCATACTTTACATGAGTTGTAGCACTGATCCCTTGCATTTTCTTTGGGTAGGTAGATGCTCATCACCTACCTGTTGTTCCCCCTAACTTTGTGTTACAGATTCTTTATATGAGAAACAGTGATCTATGTGAGTCTGTCTATCTCTGTGTCTGTCTTATAGGGCAGGTTATATGATTTAGATCTGTACTATAGTTTATGATATCCAGCATATTATTTTTCTGTATCTTCCTTAAGGTATTAAGAAATGTTTTCTCTCTCAATGTCAAGTAATTTTTGAAGAGAAAATTTAACATCTTCTGGTTTGTCCTTTTAGGTTTTGACTCAGCTGATAAACATGAACCTAAGGGTGTTTATGAATTGCCAGTCTAAACTTTCAGACATGCCTTTAAAAAGGTAAAACATACTGTTTAAGAAATTGGAAAATTTAAGAGGAGTATTGATGTCTGCTCCATGGTTTTAGGCAGACATCAAGTTCACAAAAGCATTTATTGAATATTTAATTTGCCAATTTTTTCTCTTATCAAAAGCTCTAAGAGTGGGGGCATGGGAACATTTAGGTATCATTAACCCAGGCTACTTATACTGTATATTTCATCTTAAAAGAAAAGTAGGCATTTCAGTTATATATGTTAGAGGAACCTTGCTTAGATTTAGTTGCTTGTATAGTATATTGAAAAAAAGAGATCAAGCTTAGCTTTTTTATATTGTCATGAATTTTTAAATGGTCATTAATGGAAAAAGTAACATTAAAATCAGCTAATTATATTGTAGCACCTGTTGTGGCTGCAGAAAATTACTCATTTGCAAATATACTATGTTCCATAGCTTTGATTCTAAATGGATTGAACAGTGTTTACAAATGATCAAAAGTTTCTCATGTTTTGCCATTGTCTTGTATAATGAAATGTTTATACTACATACAAGCTTGATGTAGTGGTATATCTTCCTAATCCCAGCATTTAGGAGGCTAAGGCAGAAGGATTGCCATGAGTTTGAGGCCAGCCTCGGCTACATAGTTCAAGGACAGCCTGAACTACATTACATAGTGAGACCCTGTGGCCACCCCCTCCCAAAAAACTTACTACAGTGTTTTCAGAATCCAATCACCATTTAAGACTTAGCCTATAAGAAAAACTCAAGACCTGTAGTTACACAGAAGAACTCTAACATTCTTCTTTTCAATTTTAGCTTTTACCGTTATGTCTTAGAACCAGAGATTTCTTTCACAGCAGACAATAACTTTGCTAAGGGTCCAATAGCAAAGTTTTTGGATATGCCACAGTCTCCATTATTCACCTTGAATCTAAATACACCTGAGAGTTGGATGGTCGAATCTGTCAGAACACCATATGATCTTGATAATATTTATTTAGAAGAGGTAAGGATGTAACAACTGCATTCAGATGTAATTTGTATGCCATAAGGTCTACTCTTCGGAAATGTATAGGTTAGATGTCTTAGTATATTCCCAGAACTGTGCAGCCATCACTACTAACTAACATTAGTGTTTTCACAGACCCAGCGGGAGCTCCATCCACATTAGCATCCTGTTACATCCCCTGGCCCTGCCAGTTAAGAGTCTGCTTTCTACCTCTACGCATGTGTCTGTTTTGACAGTTCCTTTAAATGGAATCATACAACATGTAGTCTTTTATGACTGGCTTCTTTCATTTAAAAAATGAGTTCATGTGTCATTCATTTTTAGTGCCAGATGACTTTCCTCTGTATCCCTTCATGAATGGTCACAATTAGGGTTGATTCTACCTCTTGGTCACAATTTGAATAGTTTCTACTTAGCTTGTGTATAATATTGCTATGAATCTTGTTTTCAACACAGGATGGTTATTTTTATAATTTTTTAAGGGTCTGAAGTCCTATGCTCTATGTATTTTTTGAAGTGATCTCCTTAGTCTTCTTTCTTTTTCCCATTCAGTTTTTATATTGTATACTCATTAGCTACTATTATAATCAAGATACAGGATATTTCTTCGTCCCAAGAGGTCCCCTTTACCTCTTTCAGGCAACCCCTCACTTAACCACAGTGAATGATTGACCTATTCTTTGTCGCTGTCATTTTGCCTTTCCTTGTATTTCTTACGGTATTTTCCTGCAGTGTATAAGTCCTCTTTTGCCTCATTGATTTGCAAAATACATTTTAGATTTTGCTGCTGAGTATCTTTCATGAGATGTTTTGGTATTGCAGGTGGACAGTGTGGTGGCTGCTGAGTATGAACTGGAGTATCTGTTGCTAGAAGGGCATTGCTATGATATCACCACAGGCCAACCCCCACGGGGACTGCAGTTTACCTTAGGAACTTCAGCCAAGCCTGTCATTGTGGACACCATTGTTATGGCCAATCTGGTAAATAACACATCAGATAGAGATATGGCACTCATGTTAATTTGGGAATTATAATTTATGGTAGAACATTTAGTATCCTAAATCACAGAGCAAGATTAAAATTCATAGTTGGCTGAATTTGGTCCATATAAAATCATTAGTTTGGTTAAATGTGGAGACTGGAAATACACATTTGCATAAAACAAAACCAAAACTCTGATCTAAAGATTAGCCGCTGGGCATGCACTGTGCCTGAGCTACCTCCCTTTTCTTTAAGAAGTTGGCAGCTCACTCAGCCATTGTACATTGCATCTCCATGGGCATACAGCTAAGGGGTGCACCTTGTGGCTAGCTTGGCATGCATTTGCCTAGAGTGTCTAATGTGTAGTTGTTAGTTTGATTGCTGTTTCTCCATTGCCCTGATTTGTTCACTATCTTATTTAAGTTATCTAGGTGTCTAATACTTCAGTAGGTGACATAACTGTTGCTATTGAATAGCATTTTTATGTTTTAAAAGAGAACTGAAATTTGGCTTTTCTTCATATCATAGGGCTACTTTCAGCTAAAAGCCAATCCAGGAGCTTGGATTCTCAGACTTAGGAAGGGACGCTCTGAAGATATTTATAGAATCTACAGGTAGGATCAATTATTACTAGTCCACTGTTTGATAACATCTTGAAGTGAGACTTAACTCTAATTGGATATTACCTGGTATTTTTCATGTCATCACAATTTGTTACAGTCATATATGACAGAAAAGTAAAGTTGGTAAAATTGTTAGGAAAGAATTACATGAGTATAAGTGTTAAAAGTATAATCAGGTTTTTTTAATAGTCAAGTTTTATTCTCCATTAATTCATTTATGCTAACACTATCCAAGAATCAAATCATTCTTTTAGTGGTGCAGACCAAAAGCAGATGAGAAATTTTGTCATTTGAAGAAAGGGAAAGAAAAGAACAGCCAACCGTGGTGGTATGTGCCTATAACCCCAGCAGGAGGATTGCTATGAGTTCAAGGCCAGTCCAAACTACATAGGGAGACCCTGTTCTGAAAAAAAAAAAAAAAAAAAAAAAAAGAAAGAACAATCAAACCAAAGAGTATATGTCGTGACCCTGAATGATATAGAAGTATGCAGTACATACAAAATTAGACCATGAAGACTTGTCAGTTCTGGTCTTTCTTGCTCTGTGGTGATATAGAAACACACTAAGTTATTCTGTCAGTAACTAGGTTTTTTGCCTCAGGCAAAATTACACTTCTTTTCTCTGAGTTTGGTGGCCCATACTTAAAATCCCAGCTACTCTAGAGACTGCAGCTCAAGAGGAGAGTGTCTCAAAATAAAAAGGGCTAGGGATGAAGCTCAGGGCCTGCCTAGAATGTGCAAGGTCAGTCCCCAGTATGGGGGGAGTGCAGAAAAACCACACTGCCTTTAAAGAGGTTTAGTCTGTTTTCTGCTTAGTCAATTTAAAATAGTCCAAAGTTACTTGAAACAAACTTCTATGTATTTATTTAGGGAATAATTTTCACCAGCGTTTATTTGCAGTGTTCCCTTGTATGTCATTGCCTTGGCTCCATAGTACCTTACTCAACATACATGAAGGTAGTGTACGTTAGTATTGATTTCTGGCTCAGGAACTAGGAAAATTTTGGATTACAATAACATTTGTACCAGGGAAAGACACAACCAAAAAGGAGAACTACAGGCCAATCTCCCTCATAAACATAGATGCAAAAATACTCAACAAAATCTTGGCAAGTAGAATACAGCAAATCATCAAGAAGATCATACACCATGACCAGGTAGGATTCATCCCAGGGATGCAAGGATGGTTCAGTATTTGAAAAATCTATAAACGTAATACACTATATTAATAGACTGAAATCTAAAATCCACACAATCATCTCAATTGATGCAGAGAAAGCTTTTGACAAAGTCCAACACTCATTCATGTTCAAGGTCTTACAGAAAATTGGAATAGATGGACTCTGTCTTAATTTGATAAAAGCCATCTATGACAACCCAAAAGCTCATATAATCCTAAATGGGGAAAAACTGAAATCTTTTACTCTTAAATCAGGTACAAGACAAGGATGTCCTCTATCACCCCTCCTATTCAATATAGTCTTAGAATCCTTAGCAATAGCCATTAGAAAAGAGGGAGAAATAAAGGGAATAAGAGTAGGTAAAGAAGAAGTTAAATTGTCACTATTTGCAGATGACACGATATTTTACTTGGAAGACCCCAAAAATTCCACCGAGAAACTACTAGAACTGATACGGAAATTCAGGAGCATAGCAGGATACAAAATCAGTACTCAAAAGTCAGTAGCATTCCTCTACACAGATAGCAAGCACACTGAAAACGAAACAATAGAAATAATACCTTTTACAATAGCACTGTGAAAAATGAAATACCTTGGGATTCACTTAACCAAGGAAGTCAAAGATCTTTTTGTGGAAAATTACAATACCCTAAGAAAACAGATTATAGAGGATTTCAGAAAATGGAAAGATATTCCCTGCTCCTGGATAGGAAGAATCAACATCCTGAAGATGGCTATACTCCCAAAATTGCTGTAAAGATTTAATGCAATCCCTATCAAACTGCCACCAACATACCTCCCAGACCTAGAGAAATCATTCCTAAAATTTATTTCGAACCACAAATGACTTAGAATAGCCAAGGCAATCTTGGCCAATAAAGACAGGGCGGGAGGCATCACAATTCCTGACTTGAAATTATACTGCAAACCCACTGTGATAAAATCAACATGGTATTGGCAACAAAATAGACCTGAGGATCAGTGGAATAGATTAGAAGACGCAGAGGCATCTACAGTCACAGCCATCTGATCTTCGACAAAGGGGCTACACAAGCTCACTGGAAGAAAGATAGCCTCTTTAACAAATGGTGCTGGAAAACATGGCTTTCTACATGCCAAAAACTAAAACTTGACCCAGCTCTATCACCATGCACTAAGTTAAAGTCAAAATGGATTAAAGATTTAAACATTAAAACAGAAACACTGAATCTCCTGGAAGAGAAAGTAGGAGGAACTCTTGAAGACATAGGGTTAGGTAAAGAGTTCATGAACAAACATATATTTGCACAGGAAGCACTTGAAAGAATCAACAACTGGGATCAACTCTTCTTAAGGAGCTTCTGCATGTCAAAAGAAATTGTCAACAGAGTGAAAAGACAACCCACAAATTTTGAAAAAATCCTAACTAATAAGCAATCAGACAGAGGTCTACTGTCTAGAATATATAAAGAACTAAGATATAACAGGGCCCTCAAATTGAAAGATCCAATTCAGAAATGGGCATCTGAGATGAATACACACTTCTCAGAGGACGAAATTAAAGAAGTGAATAAGTATATGAAAAAATGCTCCATATCGCTAGTCATCTGTGAAATGCAAATAACAACCACACTGAGATACCATCTCACTCCAGAATATCATAAGGAAATCAACCAATACCAAATGTTGGAGAGGTTGTAGGGAAAAGGGAACACTTCTCCACTGCTGGTGGGAATGTAGACTGGTTCAACCATTGTGGAGGTCAGTGTGGAGACTCCTCAAAAGAGTAGGACTAGAAATCCCATTCAAGCCAGCTGTCCCCCTACTGGGAATTTTCCCAGAGGAACTGAAAACATTGTATCATAGTGATATATGTGTACCTATGTTTATAGCAACACAATTTGTGATAGCAAAATCTTGGAAACAACCAAGATGTCCATCACATGAAGAATGGTTGAAAAAGATGTGGTATTTCTATATAATGGAATATTACTCAGCTATTAAGAATGATAAGCTTGAAGCATTTATACTGAAGTGGATGCCACTTGAACATATACTCATAAGTGAAATAAACCAGACACACATGTGTAAATATTGTATAGTCTCCCTAATATAAGAAGCGAAAAGCAGAAATACAAAAGGAAACGTACAACAGCAGCTAAAAACAATTGAGTCAGATAAGGCAAAGTGAATGGCATATGCTGCAGGATACTAATCAGCTTTTCTTCTGGATGGTTAACAACTTAAGGTCACAGATCAAAATTGGAGAAATAGAAGAGCCACAAGGCCAGCCAACATTTTGGCCCTAGCCTTTCAAGGTCAACGAAGACTGAGCGGACTTTGGAGAACCTGTACTGCAACATCATGAAACCCAGTTAAGCTCCACATTTTCTGAAGAAGGAGATTACGGAGCCACAGAGGAAAGAGATTTATGATCTGTAGTGTGCCTGGGGAGAGTCACATAGAGATAAAACTTTCTCTCAGGCTCTCACAGCAAACTGGTCAATCATTGGCCATGACTCATCCACATGGATGACACAGACAAAGGATCTACAGAATAATGTACAGGACTACAAGATAAACCCTGAGGGGACTTCACTGACCTCATAAGAAACAAAATACATGTGTTGGTATATAGGTCTTGCTCTATCTATGTCTTAACCATCCAGCAGAAAAGTATAAAAATGAAGTATACACTGTGGGGCCATAATAATATGTTGAGCTGTAAATGGCTATGGTTGACATCTTCTTCAGATAACTCACTATTGTTGTGGAATGCTGGACTCTGTTGGATTGTGTTGTCGAGTTTAGGCACCTAAATTAATTGAAAGGCAATGGAGTGCCCATCTTTGACAGGTATAGACAAAGGAAGGTGCATAGAAAGGAAGAATCATGATGTGTGTGTATGGACAGTACAGCTGGGATGGATAGCGTTGTGCTTCTACATAATTCTATGAGAGGCAAGATTTGCACTAATGGTAGTTGGACAGGATATTATGTCGACTTCTAGTACTATGGACAACCACTAGGAAAATAACAAGGTAGAAAGTATTAATTATTGAATCTTTGATGTCGTTCAGGTATAAAAAATAAGATACGCAAACAGCTACACTCTCTTAATTTATTGATAAAGAGACATACGGTACAATAATGTCTGTAAGTATAATATCATGTATGCATCTTCTATGATACGAAAACATTGTGAAAACAGTTTGCAATGTATTAATTTATCAAATCCATCTTGTCAAGGTATCTTAAAAGTCTCATTGATATTTGTACTTCAATAATTCAAAAATAAAAAAAAAATAACATTTGTATTGTAAGTAGGATTTTCCCACATAGCACAAATTTTAATTATGCTTTCAAATTCGGTGTTGTTTGTGTGCTTCTTTTCCTCTCCTCCACTCTGACAGGCTGTAGTGCTGCCTTCTCCTGGCTGTGCTGTCTTGAGTCAAAAGTGGTTCATACTTGAGGCTTCTTTCCTGCCAGAACTTTGCTGTGGCCTGAGAGATCTTCTCTCTCCTAGTGAGAGCAGATGCAGTGAATTCATATTGTTGTTGTGACTTCCTACATCTTGAAATTTGGTGACACCTTTAAATTTTAGGCAATATAATTGGTTAATAGGAAAATAACATTTAAAATTTTTATTGCTCTACAATTTTTGTCTTCCTACAAAGAGAGCTGGTTATACTTCTTGCTGCTGGAGGCACTAAATTGGCTGCTTGAATTCCCTAAACAGGAAGAGTGAGATTTCTTCACGAACTGTTCCACTTAAAAGAATAGACATTGCTGGGTATGGTGGTACATGTTAGCACTTAGGCTGAGGAAAGAGGATCACTGCAAGTTTGAGGTCAGCGAAGGCTATAAAGTGAGTTCAAGGCCAGCCTGAATTATATAGGGGAACCCTATCTCAGAAAGACTCCTCCTCCCCTAAATAAAAGAGGAGGACTAGCTCCAGTGATAGTTCAGAGTGGGCTCCCCCACCCCTTTTATTCAGAGTGTTGTATTACAAGCAGGGGCAGTGGATATGAGCAAAATAATATACACATTGAACCCCCTCCCACAAAAGTGAAATTTCTGGCTGGGGAGATGGCTCAGTGGAATAAGTGCTTCCCTGGCAAGCACAAGGGCCTGAGTTCAATCCCTGGTTCTGCGAAAAAAAAAAAAAAGTGAAATTTTAGGGAAGGCCAGAGCCAGAGGGGATGAAGTGGGGCTGTGGTATGTGAAAATTATCAAAGTATATTGAAACCTGTTAATCCCTATGACCAAATAAAAAATAAAAAGAGCAGAAGGAGCCACAAACAACCTCAGTTTTTTAGTGCTCACTATGTGCTTGCCAGGTGCAGAAGCTCCTCACTTGACTATGGGCACCTGGGGGACTCAGCTTGGAAGTTGGGATACTGATCCTGTATACAGATTTTGGCATGTGCTTGTGTGCAGCACAAAAGGGCTTCCTGTTGGTTCTGAGCAAATAATTTGTTCTGACAAAAGTGATGGACAGAAGTGACAGATTGTTGTTCAAGGGTTTACTGCCCTTTGATAATTGTGATGTTTAATGTCTTGTCTTGCTTTTCTCTCAAAGCCACGATGGTACAGATTCTCCTCCTGAGGCCGATGATGTGGTTGTCATCCTTAACAACTTCAAGAGCAAAATTATTAAAGTGAAGGTAAGTTTCTATATTAAATCAACCATTCTTTTATAGTTGTTCAAAGTGGCATTCTGTTTGTCAGCTTGTAAAATTTAGACAGTTTGTTCTTACCCAAGGTTTCGGGTACTGTGGGCAGCCACAGTCTGAAAATACTTCTGTGTCTTGACCCTTGCAAAAGCAACTGCAGTCACAGTACTTTTATTCGATGTGTAATGTCCTGTCATAATTGTTTCACTATTAGTTGTCATCTCTTGTTATATACCTAGTTTATGATTTAATCTTTATCATAAATATGTATGTAGAAGTAAATACAGTATAGAGTTCTGCACTAAGACTTTAGGCATCTCCTGGGGCTTTTGGAAGGCATTTCTTTAAGATAAAGAGGACAACAAATCTATAAACCAACTTAAAACTATAGAATTCACTAGCAATTATAGGAGTAGTGTTGTAAGGCAGAGTTTTTAATAAGTGTGAATTTATGTCTTGCTTCAACAAAAAGCTCACTTTTTGGATAATCTCAATGAGCAAATCCGGTTGCATTTTATTAAAAATAAATGTATTCTCTTAGAGACTATTGCTTATATCACCATCTTATTTAATAGTATTGATGATTTTATTTTTAGAATAGTGAGGAAAATAATATAAATACTTACAGTGAAGTGGTAGTTCTTTTTAATTCCTTCATTCCATCCTCAGCATTTTGGAGTTTGTAGTGCCTTAAAGTAAAATGTATCATTGAACAAATAATCTCTATGCACAGCAAATGCTCCTGTCACCCATGTATGATGAGCAGAAAATTGTGCCATGGAGAAGATTCAGCCTGTGTTGTGTTAGCAAGTCTTGCAAACAAGTTGGATCTAAGTTCCTTTCCTCGACATACTGTGCTCTTCTCTGCACTCACTGCTAGCTTAGTGAAGTGTGCTCCTGCATTTACTCAGGCTATATTTGCTACATGGCTGAATTTGAGGTTCTTTGCTCATTATACAAACTAAAATGGTCCTTGCTTAAATGAAAGAGGTTGCTTTTCTCTACTTAATACTCTGGTGTCACCATCTTAATGCAAAAAATTCAGGGCTTTATTTTTTTCTCCAAATTTTGTTTTTATTAGGATATGTTGGTAGTAATAGAGATTGCATTCCTTGTGAGGAATGCGTGCGTACATGTGATACATCTGAATTCTTTCTCCATCCCCTTAAGATACTTCTGTTGAGTGCTGACAGATGGTGGAGAAATGTTCTAGCCCTTGAGGAACTGATGGACAATTTCCTGTTGTTACCAGTGCTCACAGTGTCCACCCAGTGCCAGGCAGTTTTACCTTGTTAGATCTACTGGGAAGAGTAATATCTGTCACGTGTGATTGCAGGTTCAGAAGAAGGCAGGCATGGTGAATGAAGACTTGCTGAGTGATGGAATAAATGAAAATGAATCTGGATTTTGGGACTCATTTAAGTGGTAAACTGCCATTTTTTAAAAGCTACATTTTAAATGAAAAACTGTACCATCCACACCCACTTTTTAATAGTGTCCTGTCTGGAGCTTTTATGTTCTTTGTGCAGCCAGACCTTGGGTTTATATTTGGGTTGGTGTTTCCCAGGCAGTTCCCTGAAGCAGCTTTTCTTGTCTCCTGTTAGTGAACTTGTGTTCCATGCTTCTTAAATCCCCTAGGGCTATGCCTACTCTTTGGAGAGGTGTTTGGTGATTGCCTAGTTCATCTCCCATGTTCTGCAGAAGAGCCTGTGTGCCCTTTATTCCTAAAGCAACAGGAGGCCTTGGCAGGAGCATCTTCCTTTTCCCCATGGGGTGGCATTATTGACTCTGTGCCCTCTTTTAGAGCACTGGAGGCTTTGTGCCACTCCTTCTAAATATCGCTGTAGTAGGAATAGGAATGGATAGTGATATAAGCAATGGGGATACTATTTTTACTTCTGTTGTAATAGGGGCTTTTCAGGAGGACAGAAGACTGAGGAGGTGAAACAAGATAAAGATGACATCATTAATATCTTCTCTGTTGCATCTGGACATCTCTATGAAAGATTTCTTCGGTTAGTTTTGTTGATTATTTGTTGTGTTCTAATGAACTTGTTATAGTATTATTTAGAGAGAAAAAGTTTTCTAAGAGTCTTTTCATTATATTTATATTTTATTTGGAGCACTTTGAGAACTAGGAATAACTTGTGCCTTGTATAATTCTGTTTTTATCTGTCAAACTCCATGATGTTTAGCTAGGTAATGAATGCCTCTGTGGGTATTATAAGCCTACTGATCTTCAATAACATGTATACATTTTATAGAAAGAATGTTTACTTGGCCACCAAAAATTGCGTAAACCAAAAGTGAGGACATTCACATAGAGAATAGAAAAACAGCACTGTGCAGCACTTCCCCACCTTCTACAGATCCATAGGCTTTATAAAAAAATTAATTATTATTATTTTTTTTTTGCCGGGGAGATGGCTCAGTGGAATGAGTGCTTCCCTGGCAAGCACAAGGGTCTGAGTTCAATCCCCAGTTCTGCAAAAAAAAAAAAAAAAATCCACCGTTATTATTTTGTTTTGTGTGTGTGTGTGTTTTTGAGACAGGGTCTAGCTGTGCAGTTCAGGCTGGCCTTAAGCTCACTTTGTAGCCCAGACTGGTCTTGAACTCCCAGCAACCCTCCTGCCCCAGCCTCCCGAGTGCTGTAATTACAGGCATGTGCCACCATGTTCAGCTCCACAGGCTTTTAGAGCCAGTAGAGATTTTAGTCCTTCTATAAGAATACTTCTGTTTTATAAACAAACTGAAACCTAGCTAAAAAGGAACTTGACTCCTCATACAGCTAGAGGCAAGAGAGGCTGTAGGCTCAAACTAATTAACTTAGTGGCTACCAGAAGGGAAGGTATTAAAGGGCTCAGCTTCTGAAAATAGACCTTTGTCTGAGATCCACTTTCCTGATTGCCAGAACCCTTAGTTTTATACCATGACCCTAGTATGGAAGATGAAATTAAAATACGCTTTTATCCATTTTTAGTCCTTTGTTTCCAAGAAAAAGTCGAACTAAAATACAGCAATGGTATCAATTTAATTTACATGGGCCTTATCCTTTGGCCTCCTTGCCTCTCTCTGATCTTCCTCTGGCAGGATTCCCTGTCTAGGTTGAGGAAGGTCATCCATGTACATTTGCTTTCCTCAGTACCACATGCTGCTGTAGCTTGAAAGGGTGTGCTGAGAGTGATGTAGCCATCTTTCAACTGCCATTATTATAGCATAATTGGTATATCAGTTCTTAAAGTAGGTTATTGAAAGGACAACAGAACTAACATTTGTTTCTGTCAGGGTATCAAAGATAGGTTTATAGGAAGAAATAAGTGCGTTTGCCATTATTAAGGGTCTCTGTTTGCCTAACTGAGTCATGAGTTAGTACCATGCTATCTCATAATTGACACTGCTTCTCCAGTACTGAGGGTAAGGCTTTGGAATGTTATTATTATTATTTTTTGTTTGTTTGGCAGTATAATGATGTTGTCAGTGCTGAAGAATACCAAGACTCCTGTGAAATTCTGGTTCTTGAAGAATTATTTGTCCCCCACATTTAAGGTTTGTTTCATAGGGAAAAAGAAAGTATTCTTATTAAAGGAGGTATCTACAGTATATTTTTACTGCTTTTGTTTTATATATACACTTTACATTTTTTTCCATTATTAAGTTCCCCATAGTTATATTGCTTTTTCTCCTAGATTGTTCTGTTTGGGGGGGAACAATTTATGTAACTAAACACAAAATTATGACTACTTTGAAACTTTAGAATTACAGGAGAGTGTATCTTTATAAGAAGGAATGTTTTAATGAGATAATACTTCCATCTGAGGCTTGCATGTCATTAACTTAAAAAGCAGGCGCTAGTGCAGGTTGAGGAACATCATTAATCCTCACAAACCACTACCAAATGATGTGTGGAAATGGTGCTTCCTGTGTGCAAAACCAAAACACACTTGAAAATTTTATTTGTATCAGTGAGGTTTTGTTATCTAAATTGAGTTTTGGGTAATTCCCTTCCCTACCTGCAGAAGTTCCTGAACAACTTTTAAGTTAAGTTGTTTTACTGAAATCAAGTTTAGAAAAACAGACTTAAAGTTCATGTGCCTTATACACACACACACACATACACACACACACACACACACAGAATTATAAATCTAAAAATCTAAAAGCCAAGTTTTACTGAAATCAAGTTTAGAAAAACAGATTTAAAGTTCATATGCCTTACACACACACACACACACACACACACACACACACACACACACACAGAATTATAAATCTAAAAATCTAAAAGCCTTCATCTGTATGTTTCCATCATTTCACATGACCAGAAATTAGATAGGGGATTTGAGTCAAGGCGGGTCTTTGCTAGATCAGTGTGTTAGTGAATATGCTTTACTTGTGTCACAGTCATGGTGGGTAATTTACAGTAGGTAGTCTTCTTAATCAGAATGAATCTTTGTTTCTCCCTGTGTCTTATCATAGGAGTTTATACCTTACATGGCAAATGAATACAATTTCCAGTATGAGCTTGTTCAGTACAAATGGCCCCGGTGGCTTCATCAACAGACTGAAAAACAGCGCATCATCTGGGGCTACAAGATCCTTTTCCTGGATGTGCTTTTCCCACTAGTTGTTGACAAATTCCTGTTTGTGGATGCTGATCAGGTAAGATTAAAGGCTAGATTTTGTTAATTTATGTTAAAGGCAGTAAACTTTCTAAGCACTGTTTTTCCAGTTATGGAAAAGTACCTGCTCGTTTTGTACTATTTAGAAAATATGGGAAGATACCTCACAGAATTTATATTAAGTGCAGCACACTTCCTCAGTGCTGTTTTCCCAGTCATGGAAAAGTACCTACACAGATTGGATCACCTTTTAAATCTAATTTACATTTTTAGTTTGTAAATTACCTTATATACTAAAGTAATTTAGTATGTACATTTCACTTCTTCTGTCCTTTTAATATAGTTGTGATGACATGATTATGCAGTCTTACATATTGCTTAATTGAATATAAAAACTAGAATTAGAAAATGAAGCTTTAACAGTAGTTGCTATCCTCTCCTGTCCCACCTCTAGTTATTATTGGGTGGTGAAGCAGAAGTGATTCTTGGCTTGGACATCAGGAATGCTGCAGGTAGCTTCTAGTTGCCAGGATTTAACATGAGCCAGGTAGTGCATTGTGACTTTAAAAACTTCAGACTCAAGCATGTACTGCATTTCTGCCTGAAGCCTTTTGCCTCACCCTACCTGAGTAGAAGCCTTGTACTGTGTGTAGAAGTCACTGGACAGAGTTCCACCCACCTCTGTAGAATCTCTCAGGTGGCTCACCCTGAAGCAAACTCCCTAATTCTCATATGGCCATAGTATTCTTTTTGGAGGACTTATAGTGGCCAAGGCATTGTTTCACATCTATCTGCATGTATACTTGGCTTATCCTCCCAGCAACTCTGAAACAGGTACTATTGTCATCTCCATTTTGTGGATGAGGAAACCCAAGGATAGCGAACCTAAGCAGTTGACATTTGTTTTGTTTCTACTCATGATGGATACTTAGAATCCCTAAGTGGTGCACACTAGGCTAAGTGTTAGTGAGTTCTACCTGCCCTCCAAACTGCCTTCCATGATGTAACTTGTATTTTTAAGGAAATTACATTAGAGCTGTCTTCATGGTGGATGAAAAAATGACTTTGGATATGTTTTTCTCCAGATTGTACGGACAGATCTGAAAGAGTTAAGGGATTTTAACTTGGACGGTGCCCCTTACGGTTACACTCCCTTTTGTGACAGCCGAAGAGAAATGGATGGCTACAGGTTCTGGAAGTCGGGATACTGGGCTAGTCATTTAGCTGGGCGGAAGTACCATATCAGGTAGGCATTTGGAAAGGGTACTTCTAGTGACTTGTGCTTTTCTTCTTTTTAAAATTTAACTTTGTGCATTTAAAATTCTGAATAAGTAATATATTGCTATGTCTTAGGAATGATATTTGCAAAAAATAAACAGGATACTAGAGTGTAGCAGCACACGGCTGTGATTCTAGCCCTTAGGAGGTTGAGACAGGAGGATTGCTGTCAGTTTGAGGCCAGCCTAGAATATTTAGAAAGACTGTCTTGGCTGTGGAGGAATGGCTGTTGATCTTTGGTGGGTACACGCCCAGTTTTTCCTGGGGCTCTGGTATTCTGCTGCTGTCTGGTGAAGAGGAAGCCATGGCGCTCTGAGTCACCCAAAATACAAATGTTAACACTGAACATAAGGCCATGGTCAGTATAGCAGGTGTAAAGCATGTGCCCTTGGCCACTGCTGCAGCCTCCAAGCCAGGTCTGAGGCCATGAACAGCTCGGAGACATCAGTAAAGTCAGGGAGCAGCTGTGAGCCAGACTGCCCCTGAAAAAGGAAGCACGAACTCTGGCGACTGGAAAAGTAACTGGTAAAAAAGTACAGAAACCTCTGGAAAAAGTGCCTGTGCTTGTGTCAGAGCCTGAGCTTGTACCTGTTAAGGAAGAAAAACTGTCTCCTGAACCCATTTTGGTTGATACTCCCTCTGCAATCCCCATGGAAATCTCTGGATGTGCCCCTGCTGAAGAAGATCTGTGTCAGGCCTTCTCTGATGTCATTCTGGCTGTGAATGATGTGGATGCAGAAGATGGAGCAGATCCAAAGCTCTGTAGCGAATACATGAAAGATACCTATGCTTATCTCAGACAACTTGAGGAAGAGCAGACAGTCAGACCAAAATACCTACTGGGTTGAGACATCACTGGAAACATGAGAGCCGTCCTAAGTGACTGGCTAGTACAGGTTCAGATGAAATTCAGGTTGCTGCAGGAGACCATGTACGTGACTGTGCCCATTATTCACTGGTTCATGCAGAATAACTGTGTGCCTAAGAAGATGCTCCAGCTGGTCAGAGTCACTGCCATGTTCATCACAAGCAAATATGAAGAAATATACCCTCCAAAATCGGGAACATTGCTTACATGACTAACAACACTTACACTAAGCACCAGATCAGGCAGATGGAAATGAAGTTCGTAAGAGTTTTAAACTTCAGTCTGTTCTCCCACTTCCCCTACACTTTCCTCATAGAGCATCTAAGTTTGGAGAGGTTAATGTTGAGCAACATACATTGGCCAAATAGCTGATGGAACTGTCTATGTTGGACTATGATATGGTGCACTTTCCTCCTCCTCAAATTGCATCAGGAGCTTTTTGCTTAGCACAGAAAGTTCTTGATAATGGTGAATGGACACTGACTTTGCAGCATCACTTGTTGCACACTGAAGAATCTTTTTTCCTATAATACAGCACCTGGCTAAGAATGTAGTAGTGGTCAATCATGGGCTTCCAAAGCATATGACCATCAAGAACAAGTATGCTGCCTGAAAGCATGCTAACATCAGCACTCTAGCACAGCTAAATTGAGCATTAGTTGAAGATTTGACCAAGGCTGTGGCAAAGGTGTAACTTGGGAACTGGAATACTACCTGCAAATACAATTGGCACCATGTACCACTTATACATAGCAAAAAAAAAGAAAGGAAAGAAAGACTGTCTCAAAAAGACAAAAACAAAGGGCCTGGGGAGATAGCTCAGTAGAATAAGCATTTGCCTGGCAAGCTCAGGGTCCTGAGTTCAATCCCTGGTAAAAAGAAAAAAGATAGAAACAAGTCTACAAATAAAATATTTTTGACCCAGTTCCTACATCCACAGTAGATAACTTTGCTACTTGTTTTATGTCGTTTTAGTTTCTTACATAACAGTTATAAATGTGTATTCTTTTTTATACAAAATATACCATTCTTTTTATACTGTTTTGAAACTTTTTAAATTCTAGGTATGATTTATCATACCAATCAGGAATTTTATTTTTCTAGCTATCTACTATTTCGGTGTGATAATTGTAGTCTTTTTGCTATGATACACTGCTACAATGAATGATTATTAAATGTATATTAAATTTTGTATATTTCAAGTATGTTTGTAGGGTAAATATCTAGGTATAGATCTCCTAGCTCTAAAAGTGTATATTGGCTGCAAATTTATAAATATTCCACTGTCTTCTCTGGGAGAAGTTTTATTTGGAAGATAAGGGTAAGAGACTTGTAGAAAGTGACATGTATAAAAATAAATGATGATATTTGGTGATTTTAGCTTCCTCCTTAAGGTCCTGCTCCAAAATAACTTTTTTTTTTTTTTTTTTAATGAATTTAGGACAGGGTGTACAGGGTTCCCTACATAAATAGGACTCCTAATGATTCTCCTGTTTTCAGCCTCCCAAGCACTGGGACTATAGGTGTGCACCACCATGCCTAGTCTCAGTTGCCATCTCAGTGTGCCCTGGGGGGCAGGTCTGACATGGCATGCCAGGGATCCAACCTCAGCTTCTGTGCTCTGCTAAAGCAAGTGCTTTAGTCCGCTGAGCTATCAGGCCGGCCCTCAAAAGAACTTTTAACAGCGTAGGATTTTCTTTCCTGCAATAATTAAGACATCATCAGGTTGTCTCTTAAGGATTACTAGTTAGTTTCCGTACCTTTATTACCCAAAATGCTGTATTTGGTAGAAGTCCCTTGTCAAAGATTATTTCTTTGGAAGGCAGTGAAGTAAGGAACAGTGACTACAACAATCTAGTGGTGAAAGAATATGGATTTCACAGTAACTTTTGTAAATATCTTTGGAGTAACACTTATAGACCTTTACTGTCACAATAGGCTGCAGCTCACAGTTTCAAAGAAAGCCAGAATATTTGGCTAGTTTCTATTCCATTTATCAGTTGGGTGGGCTTTTCCTGTCATAAATCTCTGAGTGTTTGTAACAGATAGGTATTCTCTGTGCAGTGCATTGTATGTTGTGGATTTGAAGAAGTTTAGGAAAATAGCTGCTGGAGACAGACTAAGGGGACAGTACCAAGGTCTGAGTCAGGATCCCAACAGCCTTTCAAATCTGGATCAAGTAAGTACCATTTTTTATGGTTAACTGTTTCTGTGATGGAGTATACAACATTGTGTCAGAAAATGGAGTGTTATTTGTGTCTCAGTTCTCTACTCCAAACAGTGGTGAGTGTTTTCATGTTCTGTGTTGAGAGACAGTGAGACATACCTGACCTCTGGAGAAGGCGCAACAGTAGTGGAAAATGTCAGTGACTTGGTGTGGGTTAGGGGAGAGCTGGAAAGAGGGTGCTGCTTTTCTGCACATACATTACCTTTTAATTTTGTACTCAGCTTCATCTGATAAGTTTCTCCAATTGCTAGTCAATTTGTTTTTCTAAACTAAGTTTTTCTAAAACTTAAAACTAAGTTTTTTAGAGTCTAAAATATATCAGAAGCCATAGTATGGTTTCAAGATAGCTGAATCACTTTATTAATGCCAAATATTTTTTTGGTAGTGGTGTAGTTTCACATATGTTAGGTATTTTGTTTTACTTAAGTCTACCTTCAAATTTCTTTAAACCTTTATTGTAATATATAGCATTCATAAAGAATGCACAAACCAAAAATTATAATTATATCCATATTCATTTACATGAAGAAATTGCTATAAAACGTGCCTATAAAGTATAAGAACTAGCATTTTAGAAGCCATCCTTCATTGCTAACAAAAGTAGCTAGCTAGCATCCTGACTTTTATGGCAATCACTCCATTTAGTTTCTTTAGAGGTTTGCTTTGTAAGCATATGTTCTTAAATGTGGTGGTTGAGTTTACCTGAGTTTTCTCTTCTAATTCAGTGGAATCATAAAAGATGTACTCTTTATAGACTAATTTTTTTGCTGACGACTGCATTGTGATTCATGCATGTTACTTATTTATTCTGCATTTCCCCTTCCTTCCTTTTTCCTTTCTTTCCTTCCTTCCAATGGGGCCTTGCCATGTTGCCTAGGCTGATCTTGAACTCCTGGAGTAAGTGATCCTCCAGACATATCTTATCCATGTGTGGCCTGTTTTACTTATACAGTGCTGCTGCTGTAGACATTCTTGCACTTGTATATACACATTTCAGTTGTGTATACAAGTATAAATGGAACTGCTGGTTCATCAGATATAGTATCTTTACCTTATTTAGATAATTCCAAACAAATTACCTTAAAAGTAATGGCATTGGCCTGGTGAGGTAGCTCAGCAGACTAAGTGCCTGCTTAGACAAGTACAGGGACCTGGGTTCGATCCTTGGCACCACAGGCCATGCTGGCTCCTTCCCAAGGCACACTGAGCTGGCCACCCAGCCTGGGAGTGGTGATTCACACGTGAAATCCCAGCACTGGGGAGGCTAAAAACAGGATTAGCTAAAAACAGATTAGAAGTCTGAGCTACATAGTGAGACCCTATACAAAATACAAGAAGGGAAGAAAGAAAAGTAATGGCATTTATGCCTCCATCAGCAGTTGTGAGAGTTACTGTTTTGACCAATACTTACTAGTGTGTAGGACTTTTGGAAAGATGGTGGAGTGGGTAAGCACCAGCCACTCAGTATTGGGATTCAGAATCCAGACACTGGAATGAATATAATAACCTGGGGAAGGAAAGAGGGAAGAAAGTGGATCCCCAGGAAGGACCTGAAAGAATTGCATATGATCTTGCATCCCATAGTGACTTTCAGTTGGATAATTTAATCTGTTTGTATTTAATATACTTATTAATGAGGTAGGTTTTACACCTTCCATTTCCTATTTCTTATCTCTATATGCCTTAAATCTTTTATATTATTCCTGCTTTTACTGTCTTCCTTTGTATAGATATTTTTAGTGTATCATTTAATTCCCTTGTTTATTTTGCTATATATTTTGTTATTTTGTGTTTGTTCTGATGATGACACACCTTAATTTATGACAATCTAGTTTGAATTAATCTCCGTTTAATTTCACAGTATATGAAAATTACCTCCATTCCTTCTCCATCATACCACTATCATAGTTTTTGTCTTTACAATTTATATGCCCACCAAAACAAATTTCTAATTTCTGTTTTGCAGTTGTCTAAATTGTTATAGGAGGAAGAGAGGCTTTTGAAGAAAAAAAACACATCAATACTTTCTTTCATTTTTGCCCACATACTCTTATTATGTGGATTCAAGTTAGCTCCCAGATGGCCTTCCATTTTAACCTGAAGGACTCCTTTGAATAGTTCTGGCAGGTTGATTCTGCTAGCTATGATATCAGAGAATGTATGAATTTCTCCTTCATTTTTGGTAAATAGTTTGGCTGGTTATAAATTGTGGTATGACAGATTTTCTTTTAGCATTTTGAAATATCTTTTTTCATACTCTTTGGCCTCTATGATTTCTGATGGGAAATTAGGTATTAAATATGCTTTTTGAGGTAGGGTCTTCACTATGTAGTTTTGGCTGGGTTTGGAACTCACTGTTTGTCCAAGCTGGCCTTAAACTCACTGAAATCTTCCTGCCTCAGCCTCTAGATGTACTATTAGGAAAGATCCCTTATATAAGACATTATAATATGTTGAGTTATATTTCAGTCTATCCTGCTTGGAGCAAGTTAAGCTGCTTAGATGTGTTTAATTGTTTTTCATTAAATTTTGGAAAATTTTTGTTATTCTAGCATTCTTTCTATACCTTTTCCTTCTCTGCCTTACTGCCTTACCTTTTTCCCTCCACTCCTCTCTCCTCCTGGCACTCCCATTATTTATATGCTGGTGTGCTTGATGGAGAACCACAGGTCTCTGAGTTGCTATTTATATTTATCTATTTTTCTTTGTTCTTTTATTTTCTACAACTCAGGATGTCACATGACCTGTATCCAACCTTAGTGATTTATTGTCTGCTGTACTATGCCAGTATTTATTATTTTTATTAAGAAATATACTTTTGTGTATTTCTTAATTGCAATCTGTTTTTGCTCATTATATTCACCCACCCTGTTGGTTAACTTGCTAACTCTAATAATATATTTATATATTTATATATTTTGTGCATTCATAATCATATGATTATGATAGATGATAGTTTTACTTTTCACTCTTGCACTTTAAAATATTGATCTGTACAGTTGCTAGAAGTATCTATATGTAAGTCAGATGTGGTGTCACAACCTGTATCCCAACACTCAGGAGGCTGAAGCAGGAAGATTGCCACACGGGTAGCCTGGCCTGCATAGTGATTTGAAGGCCAGCGTGTGCACAACAACCCTGTCTCCAAAAAGCAGTACTGGGGAGGTGGGGAGAGGGAGAGAGAGAGAGAAGAATGAGAATGTAAATACCATATTGTTGGATAAAAAATGTAAAATGTTGACAGTGGACATTTGATTCTGAGGGAGATTTTCAGCATTTCTCAGCTAAATGTAATGCTTTCTATATAGACTTTTGTAGCTACATGTCATTCATACTAAAGAAGTTCCTCTTTCTTAGTTTTCTCATTTTCAAAACTAATGTTAAAAATAGTGTAGTGTTAAACATGATTCCCTGAATTATATCATTTATTTGTAGTTAGTTTGCCTAAAACAGGCCATGTTTCTTTCTTGAATTTAAATTCTAGAATTTTCTTTGTATTTGAATTGTGAATCCGACCCTTTACTAATTTGCTTTCATTTTGGTTTTATTTTGTTTTGGAGACAGTTTCCCTGTGTAGGTCAGGCTGACTGGAACTTGCAGCAGATCCTCCTGTCTGCTTTTCTTGAGTGCTGGGATCACAAGGATGTGACACCATGTCTGGCTAATTTTTACCACTATATCGATATTTTTATTAGGCTATTTCTAACTTTGCTGACATGTCATTTAGTTGTTTACTACTGTAGCCTTTGACTATCTCTTTTTTGAGATTAATGTAAATATAGCAGTATGCTAAGATGTTGAGTGTGCTACCTAATTGCTTTTTTAACAAATGGTACCAAAAGCCACTAGTTATCTTGTGAGATTCTGTGGGATTGTTACTGACAACTTTGTATCATCATCATCATCATCATCATCTGTGTATTTTGTTGTTACAGGGTCTCACTATGCAACTTGGACTCACAGTGATCCCCGTTTTCAGCATCCCCAGCACTGAGAATTATAGGCGTGCACCACTATGCCTGGTTTTGGTGACTGGCTCAGTGTGCCCAGGGGTGAGACTGATGTGACCTGTGGTGCCAGGGATTGAACAGTCCCTGTACTTGCCAAGCAGGTGCTTAAAGTGCTGGACTATCTCACTGGCCCCTGACAACTTTTTAAAATTCGGACATTTTATTTGTACTTTTTTTTTCCTTGGTAACTCACCAGGAGTTAATTAGTTCTTTCAAAGAACTAGTTTTTAGTGTCTTTTCTATTTGTTTCTTTTATATTTGATTGATTTTTGTTCTTTATTATTTCTTTTACTTAATTTTTTTTTCTAATTTTTTGAGAGTTTGCTTAATGAATTTTTAGTTTTTTCTAATACATGCACTTGAAATTTTCAATCCTGTCTTTGGCTATACATATTTTATACTTAATATTCTTCTTAATTATATATATGTTTGTTTGTTTGTGACAGGGTCTCACTATGCAGTTCAGGCTGGTCTTTCACCGTGGTGCACATTATGGCCCTGAACTTGTGGTGATCCTCCTGTTTTAGCCTTCTAATTGCTGGGATTACAGTCAGGAGCAAGTGCAGCTCAGTATATCTCTTGTTGCCCTTATGATTTATTTGACTCACTCCCAAGTTAATTTAGAAGTCATTCTAAATACATGGGAGATTTTCAAGTTACATTTTTTTTCTCATTGTCTAGCTGAGTTGCTCTGTGGTCAGAGCACATTATCTTATGTGTTTGAGTTTGTTGAGACTTGCTTTATCACCCATATTACAATCAGTTTGGGTGAATATCTACTGTTGTATTCTATAAATACTAAGCAGTTTTCTTTTTCTTAGGCATTTTATTAGTATATATTGGTTATACATAGTGATTATGAAGAGATGTTACATTTGCTTAACAGATTGAATTCTTTTTATATCCCCTTCCCCACTTTACCCCCTTCTTCCATCGATTGGTCTTTTCCTCCCAAAAGATCAATCTATCTCCTTATTTTTCTTTTTTTTTTTTTTTTCTTTAATACAGGATCTTGCTATGCGGTTTGGATTTGTAGTGATTCAACTGTCACAGGCTCTCCAGAGCTGGGGCACAGCATGCAGTACCAGGAATCAAACTCTGGTCCTTGTGCTTGCCAGGCAGGCACTTAGATGGCTGAGTTGTCACCCTAGCCCTTCTTGTTGCCTTTTATTTTGCTCTTGATTTACACTTTAGGTTTCTGATATAGAGAAGCTATGCAGTATTTATGTGTCTTATTCATTTCACTTGACATTGTGGTCTCAAGGTGTCTCCATTTTCCTGAAGATGACTCAAATCACAGTAATCTTTCTTTGTGGCTGAGTAGTATGCCACTGTGTATAAATACCACATTTTCTTTCTTTAGTCATCTATTGATGGACATACAGAATGTTCCAAGATTTAGCTATTATAAAATTGTGCTGCTATAAACATGGGCATGCACCTATTACTGTAATAGGATGTGTATAACTCAAAATTTTTTTTAGTTTTTAAGAGAATACAAAATAGTATTAAAACAGAAAAATTACAAATGGTAAAAAAATTTCACTAAACAAACTAATATGAATTTCACAGTATTTCTTGTAATGCATGGTGTCATCTTCAAAGTAGTTGTTCATATTAACAAATAGATACATGCTTGCAAAATTGGAAGACAAAAGAAAAAATATGTTTCAGAGACTAAGAAGAGGCCTGGGGAGATAGCTCAGTAGAATAATTGCTTGCCTAGCAAGTGCAAGGTCCTGAGTTAATCCCCAGTACTGCAAAAAAAGAAAGAAATTAAGAAGAGAAAAAGGAAAAAGAATTGAAAAAAAACAAAACAAATTAAGCATTAACTGCTCCTTTCGGAAGATCCACAGTAGAGTTGTCCAAACCATCCTGCTTACATACATAGATCTATCTCTCTTCTCCATTCCCTCTTCTGTCCTTCTCAACTCAGTAATTACTTCATTTTGAACAGGTTCATTTCCTTTTCTAAGTGTCTCTTGTGTCCTTCAGATTTTACTTTCTCTTTCAGTTTTTTGCACTAAGGAGATAATACATACTGTCTGATTTATTTCACATACAGAGTATGGTCTGTAGGGGCTGAGGAGATCAGTAGAATAAACACTTGCTTTGCAAGCACGAGGGCCTGAGTTCAGTCCCCAGTTCCTCCAACAAAACAAACAAACAACAATAAAGAAGAGTATGGTCTCTAGTTGCATCCATTTACTAATAAAAGCCTCAAATTTATCCCTTTTTATACCTTCATTGTATAAAAATACCATGTCTTCTTTATCCACTCTTCAGTTGATAGACATTTGGGTTGCTTCCAAAAGTTAGCTATGACAAATTACACTGCTGTAAACGTGGGTGCACATATAGCGCTGTGGTATGAGGGTTTCATTTCTTCTGAAAATATACCTAGGAGGGTAACAGCTCAGTTGAATGAAACCTCCAGTCCTAGCTTTTGGAGGAATTGTGAATCCATCAGGACCTGGGCTTTTCTTTATTGGTAGTTTATTATTATTATTATTATTATTATTATTATATTTTTGATTTTGTTTCTTGTTATTGAGTTATTCAGAGTTTGTATATCTTCTTGACTCAGCTTTGACATTTCTAGGAAACTGTCTATTTTCTCTGTTTTCCATCCTGTGATGATTTTGGAAGTAGATATTGACAGTCTTTGAATTTCTATAGGATCTGTAGTGATTTCACTCTTTGTTCCTTACTACATGAATTTAGGTTTTTTTCTTTCCTTTTTTGATAAGGTTAGTTAGGGGTTTATGAATTTTATTTATTCTTTCAAAGAACCAACTCTTTGATTCATTTATCCTTTGTATTGTTTTCTTCATCTGCACTGCATTAATTTTTGCTCTAATCTTTTACAATATCTTGGCCTCTTTGGGCTTGACTTGGTCTTGTTTTTCTAGGAGCTTGAGGTGCAACATAAGATCATTTAATTAATTAATAACTTTTTAGGGAAGGGTCTACAGGGTGTTCAGGATCGGACTTGTAGTGATACGCCTATTTATGACCTCCAAAGAGCTGGGATTGCAGGCATGTGCCATCACGCCCAGTCTCAATTGTGTCAGTGTGCCCCAGGGGTAGGGCTGACATGGCAATCCTGGGGATTGAACCCTGGGTCCCTGTGCCTGCTTGTAGGTGCTTTAATCTGCTGAGCTATTTGGCTGGCTCTTAACATAAGGCCATTTATTTGGGCTTGTTCTGTTTTCCTAATGTGCCAAGGTACTGTTAAAAATTTTCCTCTTAAGACTGCCTTCATTGTATCCCACAGGTTCTGTCAAGAAGTATCTGCATTTTTGTTTGATTATAAACATTTTTAAATTGCTTCTTTAATTTCATCTGGTTGTTTGGGAGGTTGTTATTTAACGTTCATGTATTTATGGTGTTTTTGTAGTTTCTTTTGTTAATTTTATTGCGCTACGGTTAGATAGTATACATGGGATAATTTCAGTTTCTTTGCATTTACTTAAGCATACTCTGTGTGTTAGTATATGGTCTATTTTGGAGAATGTCCCCATGTGCAGCTGAGAAGAATGTATTCTGTCGTTGCAGGGTGAAACACTATAAAGGTCTACTAAGTCCATTTCTTCCCAAACTTGGGAAGAAATTCTGTCATTTCTTTGCTGATTTTTCCCTACTTGATCTATCCCTTTGTGACAGTGGTGTCTTAAAGTCCTCTGTTACAATTGTATTACTGCTCATCTGATTTTTATGTCTGCTAAAATTTGACATATGTAGGTGGGTATTCCTACATTGTGTGCATGTATATTTAGAATTATCTCTTTCTCTTGCAGTTTTCCCCTAACAAGTATGTATTGACTTTCCATCTCTTTTTTTTTTTTTTTTTTTTTTTTTT
>PVKA01000783.1:24817-124184 GCA_004027165.1 Ctenomys sociabilis | reverse complement strand
CCAGAATAACTACCCTTGCTTTCTACTGGGTTCTTCTTGCATGGACTATTGTTTTCATCCTTTGACTTTCAGTCTGTGAATTTCCTTTTGACCTAAATGTGTTTGACCTACAACAGTATCCACAGGATATTGTTGGATTTTGTTTCTTAGTCCACGCTGTCAGTCTGTTTCTTTTGATTGGTGAATTAGGCCATTTACATTGATGATTATAACTCATGCATTGCCTTTATTGTGTTATTTTCCTGCTATCGGTTCTGTACTGTTTCCCAGGTTTTAATTTCTTGATCTGTTTGGTGCTTCCTTTCTGTTGTTATTCTTGAAACTTTGGTGGTTTTTGTCTCCTTCGAAAATATTTGTCAGTACTCTTTATCAGGTTGGTTTGATGGTCATGAATTTATTCAGTTCTTTGTCATAAAAGGATCTTATCTCACCATTGAATATAATAGATAGTTTTGCAAGGTAAAACAATCTGGGTTGGAAGTGATCTGTTTCTTCTAACAGCTTTTAATATTCTATTATTTTGCTGAATTTCTGGGATCTTGATTATTATGTGTCCAGTGTAGATTTATTTTGATTATGTGAAGTTCTATGTGCCTTACTTAACTATGTCAGATTCTTTTCACATGTCTGGAAAATTTTCTGCTAGTATTTCTGCAAATAGTCTTTTTATGTCATTTGTGCTGATTCTTGCTGCTTTGTTTACACTTACTTTTCTTACATTGTTTTTCTTTGTATCATTTTGTACCTGCTAAATTGTCATTTCCTGGTTCATTATTTTAAGAAGTCATATTTTTGGACTAAGGAGCTAGTTTAGCAGTCTAGGTGCCTCTGCCTGGCAAGTGAAAGGACCTGGGGTCGATTTTTGATACCTCATGCCATACCAGCCCTGCCTCTGGGTGCTTACTGACTTCTAAAACCAGATGTGGTGGCACAGGCCTATAATCCCAGCGCTGGGGAGGCTGAGACAGGAGTATCCGTAGGGGTCTGAGCTGTGTATCAAGACCCTGTACCAAATAAATAAAGATTAAAACGAAATTCTTTTTACATTCATTATCTGCACAGCTGTCTTCAAGGTCTGAAAGTATCTTCAGTTTCCTTCAAGTGGTTTTGCCAGCTTTCCATGGAATTCTTCATTTCCTGGATATCTGTTTGAATCTGTTTCATGCATTCTAATTCTTTCCTGTATTGTTCCTTTAGTGTTTCCATCACTTTTATATTGTCCTCTATTTTTTTAATCTATGTCTTTTTTAACTGTGCTGAGCAATTCTTTAATTGTTGTAATTTCCTTTTTTTTTTTTACTTGAGAGACTATTTCTGATTGTATTTTTCTATATCCTGATGGACTTATTTCTTTACTTCAGTTGCTGTCATTTCAGAAATTTCAGGTGAATATCTTCTACATTCTTTTATGCCATTGTGTTTTGGATTTGTTCTGGGTGGACTGCAGAATTGAGACTGCATTTTTGCCTTGTGTTTTGGCATTTTTGAAGCTCCCAATAATCACTCAGACTTAGCAATGAGGGAGAGCAGTGGGGCATGGGTTAGTAAAATTCCTGCTACATTGAGGGAGGGGAGGGTAAGCTGGGACTCACCAAGGTTTTCACTACTGCTGGGGTTGCCCAGCCAAGGCCCAACAAAGCTTCTGTGCAAGTGGTGTGTGTTGGCTGGATTCACCAGGATCCTGCAGTTGCTCACAGTCCTCCTAAGTTCTCAGATGGTTGGACTGGGCACCAACCCCTCTGCACCTGTACCCTGGTCCTACAGGTTGCAGCTCTCCAGAATCCCACAGGCCACCCAGAGTCCTCCTGTTTAACTCTTTTAAGAAGATACCTAGAACGGAAATAGCCAGGTCAAATGGAATTTCTGGTTTTCATTGTTTAAAGAATCTCCATGCTGATTTCCTTAGTATTTGTATTACTAGTTTACTTTCCCTCCAGTACTGGAGATGAGTCCCTTTTCACCACATTGCCACCAGCATTTGATGATAGTGCACATTCTTGTGTTGTTCTTAATTTTAGAGGAAAAACTTTCAGCTTCTCTTCATTTAATATGTTGGCTGTAGGTTTGTTATGCTTTGCTTTCTTTTTGGCGGAACCGGGGATTGAATTTAGGCCCTTGTGCTTGCCAGGAAAACGCTTATTCTACCGAGCCATCTCCCTGGCCCTGCCTGCTTGCTTTTATGGCATTCAAATAGAAGGTCCTTCTATACTTGCGTTCTTCAATATTTTTATCATAAATAGATGTTACTTTTTGTCAAAGACATTTTCTGCATCTACTTAGATTATGTAGTTTTGTCCTTCTGTTTATGTGAATAATTAAATTTATCTCTTTGTGTATGTTGAACCATCCTTATATCTTTTGTGTGAAGTCTACTTGGTCATGATGCATGATTTTTTGGTGATTTGATGCCATTTCCTTTCCAGTGTCTTGTTGAAGATTTTTGTGTGTGTCTTCATGAAAAGATTGGCCTCTAGTTCTCTCTTTTAGTTGAGTCCTTGTCTGGTTTTAAAACCTAGGTAATGCTAGCTTCCAGAAATGAGAGTTTGTCAGCACTCCTTTCCTTTCACTTTCATTAAAGAGTTGACGACTATTGGTATTGTACCTTCCCTGAAGTTCTTGTAGAATTCAGCAGTGAATCCAACAAGTTCTGAGATATCTTAGTTGGTAAAATTTTAATTAATGCCTCAATTTCTTTGCCTGTCTTTGAGCCATGGTTTTTTAAGTATCTTTTTTATTGTTTTGATTCATATGTATCTAGGAATCTATTTCTTCTAAATTCTTTGATTTATTGGAGTATAGTTTTTTAAAATAATTACTAATAATCTTCTGGGTCAGCAATATGCATTATGATTTTGCTTATTTTCATTTCTAATTGTGGGTCTTTCCTTTCATGAACTTGGTTAGGAACTTGTCTACTTTATTCTTTTGAAGAAGTAGCTCTGATTTATGGGTTTCTTTGTATTAATGTTTAGTTTTAAATTCATTAACTTCCACTCTGATCCTTATAATTGTCTTCTTTGCATTAGCTTTGCATCTGGACTGGTTTTGGTTTTCTAGGACCTTTGTGGCGCATCACATGGTTATTTATTTGGGTTCACTGTGTTTTTCTGATGTGGGCATTCGCCGCTATAAACTTCCCTCTTAGGACTGCTTTTATTGTTAAGTTCTACTATGTTGTGCTAATAGCACTACTGTTTGATTCTAGGAATTATATTTTTGTTTTTATTTCTTTTGTGACTCATTGAGTATTCAAGAGTGTTACTTAATGGTGTTCAGATGTTTGTAAAAATTTCTGTGGATTCTTTTACCATTAATTTTCAGTTTCATTGACCTGTGATCTAGTAGTGTATATGGGATACTGTCAGTTTTTGTGTATTTATTTAAACATGCTTTATGGGCTAGTATGTGTTTTATTTTGGAGAAAGTGCCATGTGGTAGTCAGAGGAATGTGTATTCTGTTGTTGTTGGCTAGATAGGACGCTGTAGATGTGTATTAAGTCCATTTGTTTGAAGGTATGGTTCAACTCTGTGATTCATTTCTTTGCTGATTTTTTTTTAATCCTGTTTCTTTCTTTGTGATATTTAGGGGCCACTGAGGAAAGTGGTCATGATGTAGAGGGTCCCTAAGGAGAGTCACATGGAAAGAAAACATTGTCTCATGCTTTCACAGAGAGCAAACTGGCCAAGCAATAGCTGTGACTCATCCACAAGGCTGACACTGACAAAGGATCTACAAAGTGCAGTATGGGGTTACAGGATAAACCCTGAGGATATGTGACTGACCTTATCAGATACAAAAGTTACATTTCTTATTATATAGGTCTCGCTTTACCTTGGTCTTAACCATCCAGCACAAAAGTGGTGGGATATTTAGGTTCCTCGTAATGATTGTGCTGACATTTACCTGATCTTTTTATCTAGTAGTGTTTCTCTTATGAAATTAGGTGTAGTGGCTTTCAATGCTTATATACTTAAAATTGCTCTCTTCTGTTGAATTCTGTTGAATTGTTCTCTTAACAAATAGTGACCTTCTTTTCCTCTTCTGATCAGTTTGGTCTGAAAATAGAAAAGCTATTCCTACTTGCTTTCAGGCTCCCATTGCATAAAATACTGTTTTCAACCATTTGAGTTTCATTCTACACATTTCTTTTTAGATTAAGTATCTTTCTTGTGTTTTATAGTATATTACTGGTTTTTGTGAGCCAGTGTACTGAACCTGTACCTTTTAATTTGGGAGTTTAGGCTACTTACATTGACAGGTATTAAAAGATATTGACTCATTCCTGTCATTGTGTTTTTGTTTTGCTTTTCTTTTTCTGTATTTTAGGGAAAGTTCTACAGGTTGTTCAGGGTTTTACTACTTGAGGGACTCATGGTGATCCACCTGCTTAAAGCCTCCCAAGAGCTGGGATTACAGGCATGTACCATCACACCCATTCTCAAAAGTTCAGAAGGATTTTTTTTTTTTTGGCCTGCTCAAAATGCCTTAAGAGCAGGTCTGGTAAGGCAGGATCTGGGCATCAAACCACAGAATGCTGAGCACAACTCCATTGGGTAAGCAGGCCCTCCCCAAATTATAATTGATTTTTTTTTTTTTTTTTTTTTTTTTTTTTTTTTTTTGTGGAACAAGGGATTGAACTCAGTCCCTTGCAAGTGCTTATTCTACTGAGCTATCTCCCTGGCCCAGCGTTTTTTTGTAACAAAACCCAAACATGAGCTTATTTTTCTAATTTTTAAAAAATTTTATTGAGAAACAAATAGCAATGAGACGGTTTCAAAACTGCGTAATAGGACAGTTTCAGTAATTAATAAGTACATTGTACATTGTTATCTTCTTAGGGGTTATCCATAGTACAAGAAGCAGACAGGATATCCTGTGCAAACACTATTAGTGCAAATCTTTCTACTCAGTGAATTAAGTGAGAGTATCTGTATATCTATCCTGACTATTGTGTATATACAAATACAAAATGTTCCTTCCTTTGTATCCTCTTTTTTTATTTAGTCCTGTCAGAGATGGGTATTCCTTTGGCATCTAAATACCATAGGTGTGTGAAATAGGTGTGTAAATTCAGCAAAAGAATCCAGTACAGTCCAGCAGCCCACAATAGTAGTGGGTTATCCACAGAAGTTGTTGAGTTGAGCCTTTCACAGCTCAGCATATTAATATGGCTTTACTTTATATACCTCGTTTTATACTTTTGTGCTGGATGGTTAAGACCAAGGTAAAGCGAGACCTATATAATAAGAAATGTAACTTTTGTATCTGATAAGGTCAGTCACATATCCTCAGGGTTTATCCTGTAACCCCATACTGCACTTTGTAGATCCTTTGTCAGTGTCAGCCTTGTAGATGAGTCACAGCCATTGCTTGACCAGTTTGCTCTCTGTGAAAGCATGAGACAATGTTTTCTTTCCATGTAACTCTCCTTAGGGACCCTCTACATCATGATTGCTTTCCACAGTGGCCCCATAATCTCCTTGATCAGAAAATTTGGGACAATACTGAGTTATATGTTACAGTACAGGTTGTCCTATGTTTTGAGTCTTCACTGACCTTGATAGGCTAGGGCCAAAATTTTAGCTCAACTTGCAGCCCTTCCTTTTCTCCAATTTTTGTTCTGCAAACTTAGGTTGTTAACCCTCCAGAAGAGAAGCTTATTATTACCTTACAACATATGCAGTTCAGTTTGCCCTATCTGTCTAAGTATCAGTCATCTTAGGCATAACATGGAACAGGTATTTTCCATCAAGTATTAATATGTTAAACTTTAAAGTCCCTACAGAATATGAAGAAAAAAATAATTAAAAAAAATAGGAATAAGCTGGGTGTGGTGGTTCAGACCTGTAATCCCAGCACTGGGAGGCTGAGGCAGGAGTATTGTTGTGAGTTCGAGACCAGCCTGAGCTACAAAGTGAGCTTAAGGCCAGTCTGAACTGCATAGTGAGACCCTGTCTCAAAAAGACAAAATAAAAAAAGAAAAAAGGAATAAACACATATTTGTACACAGAAATTTAGAAATCTGACAATATACAGTATTGTAGCAGGATAGCCCTGTGGCATTTTTTTTTTCTTGTCTTTTTTTGGGGGGTTATTACCCTTAATTTAAAAAAAAACTTTTACTTGAGAGACAGTTTGGTAATAATTGGTATGTCATGACATGAAGTACATATTTAGAAGGCCAGAATGACAGGTATTCCAAGTGTGACCCTTTTTTAAAATGTATATATATTTTATTTTATTTTATTGAAGAACAAATAGCACTGAGACAGTTTCAAATCAAATTAGTAGGACAGATTCAACAGTTAATACATTGCACATTGTTTTCCTAGTGGCTTTTTGTTGTACAAGGTGTATACATGATACTCTATCTGTAAACACTATTAGAGCAGATGCCTCTATTCAATGAATTAAGAGAATGTAGCTGTATACCTATCTTCTTTTTCAAAGCTGAATTATAGTACAGTTTCAATAATTAATACTTTTTACATTGTTATCTTGGGTTATCCATAGTACAAGGAGCAGACAGGATATCCTGTACAAACACTATTAGTGCAAGTCTTTCTTCTCATAGAATTATGCAGAAGTACTGCATATTTAGCATAACTGTACTGTTTATAGAAACACAGAATGGTTCTTCCTTTATATCCCCTTTTTTGTTTAGTCCTGTTAAAGATGGGTGTTCTATTGTTATTCAATTATTATAGGTGCTTGAATTCAGTGAAACATTCCAACACAGTTCAGCAGTCCATAATAATAGTGGGCTAAATCATTCTGCTTGGTTCTTTGCTCTTGATTTTCAACATAAATCTGAATGAAACCCCCCAATAACAGCCATGCAATTGCCCCAATATTTGACTGCTTTGAAATATCTTTTGAAAGATTAATCAATCCGCCATGCTTAAAATCAGTATTAGGCAAAATCAGATAGTCTTTTGAGCAAAATTCAGATAGTCTTTTGGCCAAACCATAGCACAAATCATCTGGAGTCCAACAACCAATGAGGTTTCCCAGCAGAAACCTCCCCAGCCTGGTCTTTACAGGCCAGCTTTCTATCAGCCTTCTGGTCTTTTGAGCTCTGACCAGAATCTCCCAAACACAACAGCCAAAGCTCTTCCAGTGCTTCCATTGTAGGCTACATCTCTGAATCATTCCTATCTCTTGCCAAAGCCAGTCCCAAAAACTTGTAATCCGCATGGTCAGGTTTAGCCACAGAAATGACCCTACTTCTCTGGTACCAAATTCATCTTAGGTACTCTTCTCTTGTTGCTGGGACAAATATCTAACACCCAAAATGAAGGACGGAAAGGTTTATTTAGCTCACAGTTACTGGAAGTTTCAGTCCATATTCAGCTGGCTCCAAGGCAGAGGGGTACTTGGCAGAGAGAGTCAGTCATGGTGGCCGTACAGCAATAACAACAAAAAGCAATCCCTAAAGAAAATCTGTCTCTCTGTCTGTTATATTCCATTCAAGCTCTCTGCCCCATGGTGGGATGTAGTACTCACGCCCATAATCCCAGCTGTACTAAAACCATAATCCCAGCCTTGGATCACACATAATCCCAGTGGATCATGAGTTAGTCACAAACTCTAGTAGTCCCCACCTCATGACTACATGAGGCTTTGGGGGGACAGCTAGACACAAACCATAACATAGACACATGCAGAATGTAGGAATTCTGAGATTAAGAAGGCTTCCACCTTGATTTCAGAAGGCCTGGGAGGCCAGGCAGTGTGATCCTGAGAGGGCAGTGTGTGAAACTGTGAGAGAAGCCTACTCAGTGTAAACCCTAGTTTGGAAAAGCCAGGAACGTGGATCATCTAAAGGAAACTGCAAGGAGGGAGCAAAGCAGATCTGAGAAAGAAGCCATGGGAGCTAAAACCACCAGAAGTGCTGTAGGGACAGAGCCATGTAGGACCTTTGGAGCTCACATCTCAGTGCAGATTGCTTGGGATGTTCCAGTTGGAACTATGCGATTTAATGTTTGCCCTGCTGGATTTAGAATTATGTTGGTCCCAGTGTTTTGTATTCCCCTGTTGTTTCCAACTTTTGGATTGGTAATGTTTTATCTTGTGCCTTTGAATGTTGGATGCGTGTAACTTTTCTTTTGTACAGGGGCTCACAGTTAAGAGTTTGCCTTGGATCTTGGAGACTTGTATTTGGACTTTTCAGCAATGCTGAAACTGTTGAGACTTCAGCAACTCTTAGGAATGGACTAAAATGTCTTTTGCACAAAAGGGTGTGAATGAGACTTTGGGGGTTCCGGGGTAGAATGTTATGGTTTGTGTCTAGTTGTCCCCCCAAAGCCTCATGTAGTCATGAGGTGGGGATTACTGAGTTTGTGATTAACTCATGATCCACTGGGATTATGTGTGATCCAAGACTAGGATTATGGGTTTTAGTACTGCTGGGATTATGGGTGTGAGTACTTCCCCCAGCCTGGGGCAGAGAGCCTAAATGTAATATAAGAGACAGAGATGGACATTCTCTAGCGATTGCTCTTTGTTGTTGCTTTTCGGCCACCATGAACTGCTGCTCTCTGCCATGTGTCCCTCTGTCTTAGAGCCAGCTGAATATGGACTGAAACTTCCAGTAACTGTGAGCTAAATAAACCTTTCCTTCCTTCATTTTGGGTGTTAGATATTTGTCCCAGCAACGAGAGAAGAGTAACTAAGATAGTTGCCATAGATGGCTTTTATCAAATTGAAGTAGAGAAAATTTTCCACTTTTCTGTAGGACTTTGAACATGAATGAGTGTTGGACTTTGTCAAAAGCCTTTTGTGCGTCAGTTGAGATGATCATGTGTTTTTTTAGATTTCACTCTATGGATATAGTATATTACATTAATAGATTTGCAAATATTGAACCATCCTTGTATCTCTGGAATGAATCCTACCTGGTTGTGGTGCATGAACTTCTTGATGATTTGCTGTATTCTGTTTGCTGGGATTTTATTGAGAATTTTTACATCTATGTTCTTGAGTGAGATTGGCCTGTAGTTCTCTTTTAGTTGCGTCTTTCCCTGATTTTGGTATTGATATAATACTTGCCTCCAGCAATGATTTTGGGAGGACTGCTTCCTTTTCAATTTCATTGAGGAGTTTGAGGAGTGTAGGGATTATATCTTCTGTAAATTTCTTGTAAAATTCAGATGTGAATCCATCAGGACCTGGACTTTTCTTTGTTGGCAGGCTTTTTATTACATTTTTGTATTTCGTTGGCTGTTATTGGGTTATTGAGAGTTGTTATATCTTCTTGGTTCAGTTTTGGTAATTTGTACCTTTCGAGGAACCTGTCCATTTCTTCTGTGTCTTCTATGAGCATAAAGATTCTCAAAGTAGCTATTAATAATCTTCTGAATTTCCACTGGGTCTATGGTGTTTTTACCCATTTCATTCCTTGTTGCTTGTATTTGAAGTTTTTCTTTCCTCTTTTTGATGAGGTTAGCTAGGGGTTTATCGATTTTATTTAGTCTTTCAAAGAGCCAGCTTTTTGATTCATTGATTCTTTGAACTGTTTTCTTCATCTCAATTGAATTGATTTCTGCTCTAATCATTATGATTTCTTCCCATCTTTGGGCTCTGGGTTTGGTTTGCTCTTCCTTTTCTAGATGTTGGAGGTGCAACATTAGGGTGTTTATTTGTTCTTGTTCTGTTTTCCTAATGTGTGAGTTCATAGCTATGAATTTCCCTCTGAGAACTGCTTTCATTGCATCACATAGATTCCAATAAGTTGTGGTTGAATTTTCATTGAATTGTAGATACTGCTGAATTTCTTGTTTAATTTCTTCTGTGACCCATTGATTGCTGAGTAGGGTGTTGTTTAATTTCCATGAATTTAGTGGATTTTTCAGGTTTCTTTTGTCATTTAGTTCCAGTTTCATTGCACTGTGGTCGGATAATATACACGGGATATTTTTTGTTTTCTTGCAATACTTAAGCATGGCCTATAGACTAGTATGTGGTCTGGTTTAGAAAATGACACATGTACAGCTGAAAAAAATGTGTATTCAGCTGTGATTGGGTGGAGCACTCTGTATATGTCCACCAAGTGCATTTGTTCCAAGCTCTGGTTCAGTTCTGGTATTTCTTTGCTAATTTTTTGTCTGATTGAGCTATCTTTTTGGGATAAGGGGATATTAAGGTCTCCTATTAAGATTGTGGTATTGGATATTAGATTTTTCATGTCCATTAAGATTTGTCTTATGTAGTTCGGTGCTCCCATGTTCAGTGCATATACATTTATGAGTGTTTCCTCTTCCTCTTGAATTTTTCCCCTAACCAGTGTATAGGGGAAATAACCTTCTTTATTTCATTTGATCCTTCTTGGTTTGAAGTTGAGACTGTCTGAAAACAGGTGCTGGGTCATGTAGTATTGTTCTCCATCCTTTGATTTTCAGGCTATGAATTTCTTTATGAGTTAAGTGTGTTTTTTTGTATACAGTATATTGTTGGATTTTCTTTGCTAATCCACTGTGACCATCTATTTCTCTTAATTGGTGAATTGAGTCCATTTACATTGATGGTTATAATTGAAATGTGTTGACTTACGGTTGAGAGGTTATTTTCTTGCTGTTGTTCTTTTTGTCTTTTGTTTAATTGTTTGTCCTATTTAGTGGGTATCTTCTGTTCTCATTGGTGGAGTTGTGATCATTTTGGTCCCTCTCTAGAACCTCTTTCAGTAGTCTGTGTAAGGTCGGCTTTGTCATCATGAAATTCTTTAGTTGTTCTTTGTTATGGAAGTATTTCATTTCTCCATCAAACTTGAGAGTTTGGCAGGGTATAGTAACCTGGGCTGGAATTTATTTTCATATAGGACTTGAAGTACTCTGCTCCATGCTGTCCTTGCCTTCATGGTTTGTGATGAGAAGTCGGCCATAATTCTCATGGGTTTTCCTTTGAATATGATCTGTTTCTTTTCTCTAGAGGCTTTCAGTATATTATTATTGTGCTGGATTTCTGGGATCTTGACTATTATGTGTCTCTGTGTTTTTAATTGGGTTGAAGTTATTTGGTGTTCTGTATGCTTTTGGTTACATGAATGTCAGATTGTTTCCTTGTATTTGGGAAGTTTTCTGCTATTACTTCTGCCCATATTCTCTTTATATCATTTGTATTGACTCCTTCATTCTCATTGATGCCTGTTAGTCTCACATTGTTCATCTTTGCATCATCTTGCATGTCATGAATTATTTTTCCTGCATCCTAGTTGTTCTTAAGAGATCCTTTCTTACCTTTTCACTAGGTACACCAGTGTCTTCAAGATCTGCAACTCTGACTTCACTTTAAATTAAACAGTTTTGCAGGCTTGTGGTTGAGATTTTAAGTTCCTTTAAATCTCTTTGACTTTGCTTCATGCGATCTGTTTCTTTTCTGTATTCTCATTTAAGGAATCTGTCATTTTCTTAATCTCCTGTATTTTTTTTTAATCACTGTCTTATTTAGAAGCAGTTATTAATTTTTGTACTGCAGTTTTTTGCAGATTGGGTTTCCTCCATATGTTTCTGTATTTGATTCTTTATTTCAATTGCTGTGAATTCAGAGATTTTTTTTTAATTTCAGAAATTAATTTTCCTCTGACTTTCTCTATAGCTTTCTGCTGTTATTTCTTTAATTCCAACGCTATATAGATTCATACATTTCAGCTGAGCTAGTGCCCTCTGCACTTGTTCTGGGTGGGCATTGGATTTCCTCTATATGTTTCTGTATTTGATTCTTTACTTCAGATGCTATGAATTCAAAGGTTTCTTTATTTCAAAAATTGATTCTGCTCTGATTTCCTCTATACCTTCCTGCTGTTGTTTCTTCTGACGCTATTAATTCATACATTTCAGCTAAGCTAGTATCCTTTGCACTTGTTCTGGGTGGACTCGAGGCCTGAGGTTGCATTTTGCTCCTTGTCTTTATCATTTCATATACTACTGAAATTCGGGTGCAGGTCTATTAAGTTTGCATTTATCCAGTTATGCCTTTCTTGGGTCTAGCTGTTGCATTCAGCTCCTTCTTGCTGAAGCCCTTGGAAGTGAACCTGTTGTTTTCCTCTGGCACAACAGTGAACCTGTGGTATTCCTGTGTTGTGCCCCTGACCCAGAATGCACAGGGGAGTGCAGAAGCACTCCCACACACTAGCCAGGCCTGGTCTTGGGATCGATCTGGGTGTCTCCAGAGCATTGGAGAAGTTCTCACTCAATGAGCGTGCTTGGGGGCTGGGGCTCCGGAATGGTGGAGGGGTCTCGAGGGCATGGTAGAGGGTCTCACTCATGAGGCATGTCTGAGTTTTGGTCTGGAGAGGTCCCGCGGGTGAAGGGAAGCTGGAAGCTCTCCCACACACTTGTTGGGCCTGGGCTGGGCTGGATGTGGAGTGCAGGGCAGGCTGTGCTGGCTCTGGAGGGGCAGGGAATGTCTAAGGAACTTGAGGAAAGGTCTCTCTCGCACTATGTGCCTGTCTTTGGTCTGATGTATACAGGACAGAGCAGAAGCTTTCCCACACACTTATGGGGCCTGGGGTTGGGCGGATCTCGCCAAACATGCTCTTATTCGTGTACAAAGCTCAGTAGATAAGAAGGACTCAGCTTCTTTTTTTTTTTATTTATTTTAATGAGAACGAAATAGCAATGAGACAGTTTCAAAACAGGTTAGTAGGACAGTTTTCTTTTTTGTATTATTGTAAATTTGTAAATTATAAGAACATCTGTCTATATTTGGTTGGCTTTGAAAAGTGAAAAGAATATTTTTCCTAGAATTTCCTTCACAGAAGGAATTCTAGGTATGGGCTGTTTGTGAGTTTTATTTAAATGGTTTTACAGATTTTTTTTTTTTTTTGTGGTTGCTTATTATGGGTAGAGTTTTCTTTTAGTAGCTATATTATAGGTTTTCTAAATATTGAATGTCTCAAAAAACACCGTAAACTGATTTCCAAATTTCTCTTCCAAGTTTTTTGGTTTCACTTTAAACATTTGTGAATGGCATCTGATACATAATGAGCACCTAACCTTAGGGCCTTTTCACTGTACATTGATTTAAATATTTTTCCATAATTTATATTCTTGTGTTTTATTTCCTTTACCAATCAGGATCTTCCTAATAACATGATCCATCAGGTACCAATCAAGTCACTTCCCCAAGAATGGCTTTGGTGTGAAACATGGTGTGATGATGCCTCTAAGAAAAGAGCCAAGACTATCGATTTGGTGAGCTGCCCGTGGTGCTCCCTTGCATTTTCACCCAGTGTGCTATGTGGTTGTATACTTATTAACACAAGAGGCTTTTTTGTTCTTCCTGCAGAGCAGTATAATTTAAAGGCTATGAAGCATCATACAGTAACTTCAACAGTGCTTCTGTGCCTGTTGCAGGAAACCAAGTCTCTTCTAGTAGCTGATGGGATGTTTCATTATTCACTATCTGCCTGGTCACTACTTGTTTCCCAGCTGACCTTTGTGCCTTGTAGTTTTTCCAATCTGACGTTTTCTTTACCTCCTAATAGCTCCCTACAATGTCTTTGAGGAAATAAATAAAGGCCACTGTGTTCTGTCTTTCATGGTGGCCACCTTTATGCTGTAGGAATACTTCTTTTCCTACTTCTACTGGACCCAAACTTGCTCTGCAGAGCCTATATCTTTTCGTACCTTTAATAAAACTTTGCTACCATTTGTTCTTTTTTTTTTTTGTGGTACCAGGGATCAATCTCGGGATCCTGTGCTTGCCTTGCGTGCACTTTACCATTTGTTCTTGTCTTGAGCAGTTCTTTATTTAAAACAGAAGGAACCTGGAAACCAACTCCAGAAGGAGAACAGCACCTCAGAACCCAGTAGCAAACTGCTGGGCATCGCAGTATCACCACTGACACATTAGAAATGAATACAACTTTATAAATCTTTTTACCATACTGCTTCTGCTGATAAATCAGCTAATTCCTAAGTATTGTTCTCTGTTTAATGAATTCAGCTAGTGTATATTCGTTGGGTTTTCACAGTGCAATAATCCAATGACCAAAGAGCCCAAGCTGGATGCTGCTGTGAGAATTGTCCCTGAGTGGCAGGACTATGACCAAGAGATCAAACAGCTGCAGATCCGTTTTCAGCAGGAGAAGGAAATGGGAACACTGTATGAGAAGAAAACAAAAAAGCCAAGCCAGGAAGGTATGTGCAGACTTTTGGCCTTGGGTACTTCATGTTTCTGATTCCTGTTTGACGAGAAAACACAACAATGAATAAGAGGATAAGGAAAAATCCCACTCCGTCCTTCTAGTCTGACATGAGTCAGTATGCATCTGTTTTTCCTGTTTTTTTTCTAGTGGCCTTGGAAATGGCTTATTAAGGTAGTTTCTCACCTTTTTTATGTTGCAGGAGGAAAGGGTACTTTAATTATAATCCTTGTTATTTAAATTTAAGAATTTTGTGATATCTAAGCCAGTATTTAGGGAGTTCCAGTCAGATTTCTTGGGTTTTATTTTTGCTTTTCATTAAATCTGTCAAGGCACTAATGAATGAACAAAACTTACATCAGAATGAAGTATATATTGATTTGAAAAATGTATTCTTCGAAATAGGCATATTGGGGTATGGTAGAGTTTGTGTTCAATTAAGGGCAGGATAGAAAAGATTTAGATCTTTCTATAATATTCTATACCTTAAATAGTAGCCACTTGAAAAAAATCATTAGAATACAGAATGACTTCAACAAAAATGATTAGTAAGCTAGGCTCAGGATGTTATTACTTTGCTTTAGTTCTAAAAATGCAAGCATGGAACAGGATTCATTTCTAATTTGCGTACAGCCTAAAGATCACCATGCTGCAAAGTAATATAGTCACCATTTTTTTCCCCCATTTTTTTGAGACAGGGTTTCGCTCTGCAGTTCAGGCTGACCTTGAGCTCACTTTGTAGCCTATGCTGGTCTCAAACTTGCAGAGATCCTCCTGCTTCAGGCTTCCTAGTACTGGGATTACAGGTGCACACCCCACCATACCCAGCTTAGTATAGTCACTGTAAAAGTAATTGATTCACATTCATTGATGAAACCTCAAAGATTTTCATAGACAAAGAGCAAAGAATATGCAGACACTGTTCAAATAAGAGGAAAGCAATGTGTAAATCGAAGCAACACTATGATCTAGGAGGCAAGGTGTTTGTTTGTTTATTTATTTATTTATTTATTTATTTATTTATTTATTTATTTATTTATTTTGCAGTACCAGGGATTGAACTCAGGACCTTGTGCTTGCCAGGCAAGCACTTATTCTACTGAGCCATCTCCCTGGCACAACACTATAATCAAGTTGAAGTGGTATCTACCATTTAGAGAGAAGTAGACATATTGATAATGCTGTTTGTCTCAGAGAGGGTGATGCAGCTGTTGTTGGGTTTATCTGCTGACACTTTGTGGATTAGGTCAGTTTTTCTTCAAAAAGCATTTATCCGTCATTGGGAGTCATTAAAATGCTTATGCCCTCAAGAATTCCTCCTGAGAATTGCCTTAAAGAATTAATTCAATATAAGAAACACATAAAGAGTTTTATTTTACTATTATTTATTAACCCCCCCCCCCCCAAAAAAAGAAGCTTAAACATCCAAGAATGAGCTATATGGATAAACAGATACACAGACAAATGTTTATGCTGTATAGAAAGATTTTCATCCTAGAGTAGTGACATACACTGTAATACCAGCATTCTGGAACCTGAGGCAGGAGAAATTCCAGTTTGAGCCTAGCCTGGTCAATCTAATGACTTGACAAGACTGTCTCAAAATTAATTAATTAAAATTAAATGAGATTAAATTTTAAAAATGGCAAGATGTAGTTCAGTGCAAAGGCTCCGAGTTAAATCCTTAGTACAAAAAAGAAAAGCACTGACAATTCATGCACATTTACTGAACGTTATATTATCCTTGTGAAAGCAATTTAGTTGGAATGAAGTTTGCAGGTAGTTTCAGTGGGGTTTTTTTGTAATTTTTTGTCCTTTCAGACTTTTATTATTACGTTTGCAGTACATACATGTTCATCACAAGAAGGTGCTACATATGCATAACACACCTTCATTCTTATGTCCCTTTGCATCCCTCCTCCTCTCTCCATCTTGGAGTTTCTTTCTTTTTTATTTATTTATTTATTTTTCTTTCAAAGTTTTACATTTATTAAAGGTAGGAAGAAACCACTAGAAGGATAAAGAAATACCTGGGCTCTGCAGAGTGAGGTTAGGTCAAGTAAAAGTAAGGAAAAAGGAAACACCCTACAGCATAGGGTGGACTGCCATGAAGAAAAGAGGTAGAGTTTCACTGTTTGTAAAAATGTCCTCTATTTTGTTTTTGCTTTTAAACTTTAATACGAAAACAACAAAGCAAAGCTTCTAAAGGCTGGCCAAATAGCCCAGTGGATAAAAAGCACCTGCAAGCAGCTGCAGGGGCCAGGGGTTCAATCCCTGGGCCTGCTGTGCGGGCCCCACCCCCAGGGTGCACTGAGACAGCAGTTGAGATAGGGTATGTGGTGTGTGCCTGTAATCCCAGCTCTTGGAAGGCTGTAAACAGGTGGATTACTACAAGTCTAATCTAGTAGTGAGATGCTGAACACCCTGTAAGCCCTTCCCTAAAATACAACAAAAAACCAAAAAAGAACAAAGCTTCTAAAATGTAAAAAAGAAGACAAAATGAAGATGGGGTTAAAATATCTACTTCGTATTGTAATTTGAGGATAATCTGTTTTCCATTGTTTTCCTTTTCCCTAGCATCTCAGATACATGAGGAATTATGATCTCTGGAGAAGATAGAAAATGGCACCATTGAAAACAGTTTTTATATTAAATGCTAGTTTTTTCTGATCTGTCTATACAACTGCTGATAAACTCACTGGGCAGGTGTGCCAGCCCTTCTGATGCTGAGCATTTGATTCTGACTTCTGCACACCAGTTGGCTCGGGATCTTCGGGGTCGGGGCTCTGTTGGATTTGTACCTCAGAGGAAGATATGCGACAGATCTTTTGGGACTCTGAAAAGAGCAGTCTTCTCACCAAACGAAGAAATGGCAGTGGAAAAAAGAGGAATCCTTTGGAGCCCACATCAAGAGCACACACATGCTGCATTGTCCTAAGAAGGAGGCTAGGAGAGCTGCCATGTTCTTCCATACCTCAGTTTACCTGCAGCTCTGGCTGCACCTCTGATGCCTACCAGTGTGGCAGAAGCTTTGTTCAAGGTCCACATACCTGGAAATCTATGCCGACACCCCCCCATAGTGTCTTCCCAAGTGCTAGGTTCATTGTTTAATCAAAACCAAACCAACCATTGTGTATCTTCAGGGTTGGCTCTGCGCAGTGGCTACGCAAATCACTTGGGGATAGATGGGAGTGGCTGGTTAGAGTATGGGTAGAGAAAATAGGCATAGGAGGGCTCTGCAGTGTTGGGGAAGGAGGATTAGAATTTGCTGGTTTTCTTTTTTAAATCATCATTACCATTGTGGCTAATTTGAAATGAAAAGTTTATTCTCTACCTAGTCCTGGTGAACTTTCTTAGGTAATTGCTTTGTAAACAATTTTTGTATTCGTGAAAGTCTTTGCTTTTTCTTTAAAAAAAAAAAATCTGTCAACCATTCCCCGACTGGACCCAACCAGTGATGTATCTCAGGGTTTGGGCTCATGCTAGATACCACCGCATCCTTTGCCCTTTCCTGGAGAGTGTTTTCTCTCAAACTCAGAGACAGCTGGCTTGGACTTTTATCAGGAAAGTGATCCCAGCTCTAAGGCCAAGAAGGGTTCTGACAATAGACTCACGCTCTTCTGAACAGTGGCCAGTGTTCTTTCTGTTTTAGCTCTGTGATTGCCCTTGGCTTCCAGAAGTCAGAGTTTGCATCAGCTGTCATGATGTAGCTGCACCACAAAGCACTCTTGGCCCCTTGCTCTTGCTAGCGCCTTTTCTTCCAGCCCCTGTGGGCAGAGGCCTGCTCATGAGTGGGCAACTGGCAGCAGCACGAGCCCCACACCTGCCTGCCTGTTCACTGGACTTTTTTCTATTTTGCCTTTTATTTTAAAGAAATATGAAAGGTGGCAGAGAGCTCAGTGAAATAGCGCTTGCTAGCATAGCAAGGCCTTAGGTTTTATCTCCACCCCCACATAAAATAGAAAAATTGGAGGAACAAGTGTGAGTAGATAGCTAAGTCCTTACCCTTGTAAGCCACTTATGTGCAGTGTTTTTAAAATCACAGTTTTACTCCAGATATCATAATTTACTTTTCCATTTTCAAATGCAAGTTAGCCTAGGACTGAAGGAGTTTGTTGTTGTCTTGTGTTGGTTTGATTTTGGTTCTTGGTTGTTGATCCAGGGTCTTTCTATCCCAAAGCTGACCTTGAACTCACAGCCTCTCAAGTGCTGGAGTTATAAGCATGTGCCACCATGTCTGGCTCTGAAGGACCTCTTGACTTTGCTTTCATAATTTTGTAAGAAGCTGAGGAAGGAAGAAAGGCCGTGGCATGCTTTTGCCCTGTTCAACCCTAATCTGGGTCAAGCAACTGAAAAATGACATCAAGATACGTGTATTCAAGCTTTATCCTCACATTTAATCAAGCTTTCAGAGAGGCTACTGCAGCTTCTGTACAGAATTGGAGGTAGAAATATACATTTTTCTGTACACTGTCTGGGAGGTGGAGCAGGAAATACTCAAGTCAGTGAGATATACTTTTATATGCTGATTCTACTACCAGCTTTCTCCCTGTCTTTTACCAACTTTCACTAATATTATACATAAAAGGAAGGGTCATAGCAAAATATGCATGTTCTCTATAGGATGTGTTCTGGTGCCACTTATGGTCTGTATCTGCCACCTCCATGACATAATTCTTATTGGTAGTTGACAGTGCATAGTGTGATCTTGCTGCTAAGGAGGTCTAGGCCCCTCTTCCTCCCATTCTCTTTCTTTGCTTTATATGGCATAATCCCCTTTCCAGATTAACCAGTGGCAGGGAATAAGTTACCACTGTAGTGTGGCCTGGTCACTTTGTTGGGTCTGCTCTGAAAATGTATACTGTGACTAGAAAGACTGGTAATAGATTGCTTTCCCTTGAGGAAGGTACTGATAGTTCTGAAAGTTGAAGCTTCTGGAAGCTGTCACATTGCATTGTTCTTAATCAGTGTTTGTGTGTCATAGTTTTTATCATGCTGTAGTGGGAAATTTCCTTTCTGAGTCAGCAGAGTGATGAGAAGTACTGTAGTGTCAGAGTGACATGCAGTTCAGTGAGCAGTGTATTTAAGGTCAAAACCTGTCCCAGACTGCTTGCGTGTGCAAGGTCAGAATCTGTGGCCACCTGGGGTTTGTTAGTCTTCTGAATACCTAGCACATTGAGAGTGAGGGCATATTGATTGGTGAGGCTGAGGGTCTGTCAGAAGTTGCGCTTCAAAGCTGTGTTCAGATATGCACAGGCCTTGCTGCACCAATGTGTTGGGTGAGCAGAACTCTTGAGAGAGCATGGATAATATACATAGTGAGACAGTTTCTCTAAAGGGAGCTTAATTTTCTCTGTTCCTACCTCCTGTTGTTCTGAACCTTTTTAAGGCTCTGCCTGGACAAACAACTTTTATAAAGAGCTGAGAGTGAGTGAGAGGAGTGCAGTTTTAGAAGAGATTAGTCTAGGTGACAGGGAAATCTCCAAGTGTCCTTAGCTGGGAAGTAAACTCTACTGATACCTTAATGTGCGACAGGTTGGACAGCACTCATAACAGAAAAACGACTGCCTCATCCCTGTGCACAAGTACATTTAGATCCATGAAAGTAGCTATTTCCAAAACTCGCTGTTCTGAATTAGACTTGAATGAGTAAACAGTTCAACTGGAGTTACAAAGGGGCTCTAGCCCATTTGTTTTTGGATAGAATTTCATTGGGATGGAATTGGTAAAGCCACTGGAAGGAAACTGGTAACAAAAGTGGAGGGTGAATAAAAAAAGGATGAATTATGTGCACAGTTATTGTTTAAATATGTATTCCATTGTGTGATTTTAATAATTTTTAAGTACTTGATTTTACAGGGAATTTTTCTAATAATGATCAAATAGCTTAGCTATATGCTTAGTCTGGTAGGGTAACAGTACTTTATTTAAATTCTTGTTTTCTCTGCCTTAATGTAGTGAAGAAAGACTCTTAATTAGGACTTTATTCATTTTCTGGTTGAATTCATGATTAGCTCAGGTCACTACTGAGATTTCAGAGTATGTGGTGAGTATACTGCTCTCATTATTTGTTTTTATTTTTCCACAGTACAAAAACAGTGCTTCTGTACTGTTATGGAACAGTGTGTCAAGCAAAGGATCTCATTCCCTTGGGGTGTCATTGAGTGCACAGTTTACAAATCACAAAATCAACTGCAAGGAGCCATGAAAGCTCTAGAAATAGTCTATGAAGCTGAGGGCCCAAAGCAATGATTTTGCAAACAAGATGCCCTCCTGAGTTTTCCCAGCTCCCTAGTACTACACAGCAGCTGTGGAAGGGCGAATGGGACAAAACTGCGTCAGAGCCAGGCCTTTCTCTACCTATGTTTTGGCATTGCCTTACTTGTCACTATTTGCAGAGAAGCTCTAACAACAACAAGGAGCAAAACAGTTTTACCTAATGTTGATAATTTGCAACAAAAGATTATCAAGTACTGTACTATGTTTTCCATACAGTTAACACAGGAATAAGGGAAAATGGACAGAAAGCTTTGTAAGACAGAGGTCTTACAAAGAAATGATAGGGCTGTCAAGATAGCTCAGTGGACTGAGCGCCTGCTTAGGCAAGCACAGGGACCGGGCTTCCACCCTCGGCTCCACATACTGTGCTGGCCTCGCCCCAGAGTGCGCTGATCTGGTCACCGACACCAGGTGTGGTGTTTTACACCTGTAATCCCAGCACTGGGGAGGCTGAAAACAGGAGGATCACTATGAGTCTGAGCTGCACAGTGAGACCCTGTACCAAATGCATAAAATGAAACAATATAAATGATGCAGCTTTAACAGCCTTCAAGTATTGACTGCAGCAGTTCTGTACCATTAAATGAAACATGTGTTCAGGTGCTGCCCTTTGCTTGGGAACAGCATTGGGGTTTCAATATCTGCAGGATCTCTGTACTCAAAGGGAATTAAGAAGGAATTTCCTGGTACTGTAATGAAAATAAAGTCTGCTCAACACAATAAACTTTTTCTTCTTTAAATCTGTACAGTCAGTCATTTAACTTTTTTTTTTGAGACAGGGTCTCATTCTACAGTTCAGGCTGGCCTTAAACAGTATATAACCCAGGCTGGCCTCAGTCTCACAGCAGACCTCTTGCCTGTCTCCTGAGTGCTGCAATTACAGGTATGCACCATCATGCCTGGCTTTCATTCACCTTTCATGCCTAAGAAAGAGCAGATTGATAGAGCACAGTCCAACATCTTCATGTGTCAGAAGTTGAAAACCTTGACAAAAACAAGGTGTTACTGAAAGCCTTACCAGATCTTGAAGCTCTTATCAGTGACAGTCAGTTCTTGCACCAAGACCCCCTCTATGTCCCCTGATCTCTGGCAACTTCCTCAGTAGGCAGTCTGCAACCAACAGAATGGGAGAGGGAGCCTCAAGGCAAGCTAGCACCCAGAGAGACTGGGTCTTTCTGGACAGCTGGCATGGTCTGTTCATTTTGCCATGCTGCTGGCCTCTTACACTGGTAAGCCCTGTAAAGTAAAAGGTAAAGTTCCTTCTTTTGAGGTTGGAAGGCATCACTGCCTAGTGCAATTAATACACTCTGAGGTGAAGGTTGCTGTGAGAGCACCCAGAGTGGAGGGGGTACTGTTGGTGGGGCCAGAAGGGCTGCTGCAAGGAGACATGCTATGGTGGAAGCCTGTGGAATCAATGGGAGACCATGACAGGGCCTTCTAAGGGCTGCAGGTGGACCTGCTGGCCAATTATGGCTTGGAGAGTCAGCAGAGACTAAGCTCAAGCTGGAACACAAAGTCCCTGGGCATTTGAGCCAGGTGCTGATAACATGAAAGTTTTTCTCATGACAGTGTAGCATGTACACAGAACACACAACATAGATGGATTATTACAGTGAAAGGGCTTGTGTAACAGTCACCAAGATAAAAGGAAGTTGAACTTTATTCAGCTAACATTTAGAGCTAGGCATGATGGTGCACACCAGCAATACAGCCTGAGATAGAAGGATCACTACAGGTTAGAAGCCAGCCTGGGCTCCCTACTGTTTCTCTGAGAATGAGGCTTAAAATGGAGTGTCCCAGCAACCTAGCTGTTTGCTAGAGTGGTGATGGCCAGTGTCATGCAGACAGTACCTCTATTCTCTTGTTTGGTGACCACTCTAGCAACAGATAAAGCAAAGTTAGGCTAACTGGCCAGCATTTTTGATCTCCAGTTAGGTATTATTTTGGGGGAAATGTGATAACTTCAAAGCCAACCTGAACTGCATAGGGAGACACTGCCTGCCACATCTAGTACAGGCCTCAGAAATTCTTGGAAAGAAAGTCAGAATACCTAAAACCAAGGTCAGGTAGAGCCCTCTGATAGGAGGAAAGGAACTGCTCAACCACTGCAACACATTTATTTGTACACTTTGACATAAAGTTGCCTTTTTAGTCAGCCAGTACCTAAGAAGCTTTAACCTAGATGACACTGAAGAAATTTGTGACATTGGCTGCAGTTCTATTCCTAGTAGGATTTTAAAAGTTAATAGTGTATACTGCCAAGTGTAGGCTTATTCAAGCCTATTATGAGGTGTGAGTTTTGTAGGGAAGGATTTCTCCTCCCATTTTTATAATTGAATTTTGAGTCTACAGTGAGCGTGTCCAACAATTCCTTGACCATGAGTGTTTTTAGGAATTCTTGTGGTAAGAGAAATATGAAAAGTTTACAAAATGTCTGGAAGGCAGCATTGTAACAGCTGGCCATTGTCAGCCAGTGGCACTAAAGGCATCCAGGCAATGAGTAATGGCATATTTATCTGCTTCAGCAGTGTGGGCAGAAGCAGAAATAAATCCAGAGGAAGTATCCACTGAAAAGTGGTCCCACTGTAAAGAGCCCAACTCAGGAATGTGAATGACATCCATTTGCCAGAGGTGATTGGGGTGTAACTCTCAGGGATTAACCCCCTAAGGAGTGAAGATGTATTACATGTGAGGAACATTGCTCAACAATTTTTCGAACTTGTACCTGGATTGAACGGTTTGTGCAAGGCACAGCATGTAGATGGAAGGTGGCAGTGGAGGCAGAAGCCTACTGAATGGCCTCTGAAGGAGCAGCAGTGACATCAGCCTTTTCCCTCAGAGGCCCTGGCAATAGGGAATGAGAATGCAAATGACCAATAAAATGGGATATGGCATGACTATATGACAAATTGGAGAGTGAAATAAATGAAAAAGATCTCTGGTAAGTGTGGATAGTGGCAGTTTTGATATGGCATACTGTACCACAAACATAAATGCTATCTGAAAAGAGGTTACTGGAAGTGGCTCGACCGTGAAAGGCCCACCTAATAATAGCCTGCAATTCAGTCTTTTGTGCTGTATCTTGCATTTGGGCAGCCAGGCTGCTGTGCCCTGCAGCTAACTCAGGCTACAGCTCCTGACCCCCTACTTCAGAGCTTAGGGCGAGCTACCCTGGCAGAGGTGGTGTGGCCCATGAGCTGGAGGGGAGGACTGCTGCCTCCTGGCTTCACTGGCTGGCTCTGATTCATCACTAGTGACTAAGCGGGGTTGGTGCCTGCCTTGCCGCAAGGGATGAGCACCACCGCTGGGCTGGCTTTGCTGGCACACTGCCCCACACCATAGTCCACACCACTGCCTCGAGCCGCAACCACAATTTTTTCCCCTGGCTTTTCACTCCAGTTCATGCTACTGCAGCTTCTGCAGACCCTAGCCAAGTGTGGGACATGGGGCCACAGGCATGGTTGTCAGGGATCTGGGCACATGGGTGTCTGGGGCATCCTGGCTGAGTCCACCTAGGGTCACAACTCGGAGCCCTCTCTCTTCTTGGCCCATGCCCTTCCTTTCTGCAGTGCTGTGCTGCCCTAGCAGGCTGCTTAGGTGGTGTGATCCAGGCATAGATTTAAAAAAAAAATTCCCTTCCACAATAAATACCCCCCAGAATTAAACATGCTTTAGCTATTGTTTGCCCTGCCTTATCTGATTGAGCAAAACTAGAGGGTTTAAGCTCTATGAGGAGAGAGCTATTGTTCCTCCATATTTTTTCTGCTTATTACCTAGTTTTACAATAGTGCTGTTTCTGGTTGTCTCAACAAGTGTAGAACCAATAAAACACTTGCTAATCCAGATCCACAACAAACAGTAAATATGAAAATCAGTGATACAACAAGCACATCTAACTGGCCCTGGTGAGCCTGTCTGTGCCCCACGTTTTATACCTCTGAAGTCAGTATCACTGCACCTCTCCCCTTTCGTTTGCACGTATCTCTCAGAGGTGTCCTCTCACCTGCTGTTTCCCACATTCAAGTGCCAATATGATGTAACCAGCGCAGCTCCCAGAAATTCTCGAGGTGAAGGACAGTGGGATTCACCAGGCAGTGCTGTGAGCATCGAGCCACAGTGCTGTGCATCTGGAATGGACCCCATGTTTACCAATTAAATATTTTAAAATAAAAATACAGTGACAGATGCAGGAGATACTAAAAGGTAATAAACATAAATTTAAGTCCAAGAAAACAATTCATAATTATTTTTAAGTTCTTATTCAACAATTTTGATGTCTTGGTTGTCTATAGGATTTTGTTTTTGGGTTTTTTCTTCCGCCTGCTTCTCAGGTCTAATATCTACTGACTTACAATCATACATTGGAAGTTGTGAGCAACATACCCCATCCTCTGGCCCATGAGCAGCAGCTCTGCTCTTTGCTTGTGCTCTGCGGCTTCAAGCCTCTGGCTGATTGGAGCCTGGCTGCTGTGCTGGCTGCAGCCCAGTTGCCTGGTGGCAAGGACATGATCTCAACTTACTGTTCATATACATGTCAAACAGGACACAATTTTCCAGGAACAGAGGCTACTTTGGAAAGCCTTATCATGCAGGTACTGGTTTAGCAAACTTAGTTTAGCAATTTGCTTGTTTCTCTATATGTCTGTTTTTCCCAAGTGGTCCAGCAGAAAATGCCTTTCTGTCTGTAACACTTCCAAATATGCTCCTTTAGGACCATTTAGATGCATGCTATTTGCCCTGCATTTCACCGGCAGCCTCCCCTGGCTGGGGAGGGTGAGGCACATCCCAGGGCCACTGGCTTCTCTCCTGCTGGAGCCCTGCACTTGTGATCCTCAGGCTCCCTCCCCACACCCAGCTCCTTTTGCCAAAGAGTATCCTTCTAACCCTTTCATGGACCCACTTGTGGAATGCCCATAACTGAGGCATAATGAGATTTATTCTCTTCAAATTTTTATTCCAATTCCTTAAATTTTCTAGGTAACACGTATGAATTTCATGTAAAAATCATAAAACATTCAACTTGCAGTTAATAGCACATGCAGAAGCAGGGTGTGATGCCACACACCTGCAATCCCAGTTGCCCACAAGGGTGAGACAGGAGAATCACTGGTTCAAGTCCAGCTTGTGAGATTTAGGAAGATCTAATCTCAAAAGTGAATGAAATAGGGCCAGGGAGATACCTTAGAGTCATAAGCACCTGCCTAGTAAGCACAAGGTCCTGAGTTTGAACCTGGTACCACCAAAAAAAAAAAAAAAAAAAAAAAAAAAAAAAAAAAATGCCATTTGACATTAGTCAAAGATTTTGAATAAATAGACATTTCACATTCAAGGCTTGGAAGATCACACATAAAGATGTCAGTTTCCCCTAAATGGATGTATAAAATTTCTTTTTAATCCTGTTAATGTTACAGTTATTACACTGATTTCAGATGTTGAATCAGTCTTACATTCCTGAAATGAATATCATGTGATTTTTTTTTTTTTTTTTGTGGAACTGGGGATTGAACTCAGGCCCTTGCGCTTGCCAGGGAAGCACTTATTCTACTGAGCCATCTTTCTCTCCCTGATTTGCAAACATTTTATGGAGGAATTTTGTATTTTCTAGGTTGATGAGCAATATAAGTCTAGAGTTTTCTTTTTTTAGTTCTTTTTCTCAGAGAGTTTTGGTTTCAGGGCCACAGAAAGCATGATGGAAAATGTTCTCTCCTGTTTCTTGGAAGAGACAGATGATACTGGTGTTCATTCTTTAACTGTTTGATAGCTCTCTAGTGATGCCATCTGTGCATAGATTTATTTTATGGAGGTGTTTGTAGATTAAACTTTAAAAACACTTATTAAATATTTTTATTCAGGACTTATTTGTCTTTGCTCTTTGCTTTCCTCAATTAGTACTTGGGATAAACCCAGTATCTTCACACTGCAATACATCTCCAGCCCTTTTAAAATTTTCATTTAATTTTAATTTTTATTTGTACATGTTTGCAGAACTATACCACTTTCACTCACTATGGGAAATTGGCTCATGTACATACACATATTAATTCTTTTTATATCCTCCCCTAGGATTTAATTAATCTTAGAAGCATTTGGATAGTTCTTGGCCTGCTGGGAATTGGTACAGTTACTCCAAATTGTTGAATTTCTGTGCAAAGAGTTTTTTAAATTCTCCTTTTAGTCTTCTTAGTGGCTACAGTATATAGCATTTGTCTGACATCAGAAACTGTCTTTTCCCTTCTCTTTGTCAATATGTTCAAGGTTCATTACTTGAACCTTATCATTTCAAGAACCACCTTTTTTGTTTTATTGATTTTCTCCATTTTTCAGTTTCATTGAATTCTGTTCTTATCTTTTTATTCTTTTTGATTTGGATTTATTTTGCTCTTCTTTTCCTAGTTTCTAGAAGAAGGAGTTTAGATTATGAACATGAGGCCTTTCTTTTTTTTTCTAAATAAGCATTTAAGGGCTGGGGAGATAGCTCAGTAGAATAAGTGCTTGCCTGGCAAGTGCAAGGTCCTGAGTTCAATCCCCAGTACCGCAAAAATAAACAAACAATCTAAATAAGCATTTAATTCTACAAATCCTATCTCAATGTGGTGTTAGATTTACCTTCCCAAATTTTATACTTTGAATTTTTATTTTCATTCAGTTCTTTTTTATTTGAGATTTTGTTTTTTATGCATACATTACTTAAAGTACATTGTTTAGTTCCCAAAAGTGTATGTTACCAGACAGTAGGGTGCCTGGTTGTCCTTTCCAGGCTCTTGTCCTGATCAAAGAATTGGACCAGACAACCAATGGATGTAAAGGTTTTATATTTATTTAGAGGTAAAAGAAGCCATGAAAGTGACAGGCAAAAGAAGTGCTCACAGAAGTCTTCTCAGGATAAAGCATGCTGTGGCTCAGGATAGGCCGCTGCAAAAGCAAGCCAGTGGCCCCAGGTGCATGGTTGCGGTCCCTACACAGATGGCAGATCTCGCCATCCAACCAGGGCTCCAAAGCTGCTTTGCACACGGGTCCCAGACGCAAAGGACAAGTCTCCATAAGGGACAGGTCGCCCTCAACAGCCCAGCCATCTCCTGCCCACTTGGATGTGTTTATTTATGTAATAAAAACTGCTACTTTTAGTTGGTTTCTAGTTTAATCACATGAATCACATTATGCCATGGGAACAGGAAAAGCCATCACCAGGTGCCGCCCCTCACCTTGGGGCAGAGCTGTGAGCCAACATAAGCCTTTTTTCTTTATAATTCAGCTAATCTGTGACACTGTGTCATTAGCAACAGCCACCAGACTAACAGAGCTGTCTCTTACAGAGATGGCCCAAAGGAGCTGACCATTTACATATTTTAAATCAGATTTTATTTATTTATTTAGGCAGAATCAGGGATTGAACTTGGGCCCTTGCGCTTGCCAGGGAAGCACTTAGTCTACTGAGCCACCTCCCCGACCCCTTAAATCAGATTTTGTTGGTACATGTTAGAAGTACATAATGATCACATTCATCATAGAGAATTTGTACTTGTACCTAATGTAACTTGTTTTTTCCCCCAGTTTCTACCCTCTCCTTCAGCCCCTCTTTCCCTCCCCATTTTAAAAAGCTTTGTTTCCATGTTTTCCTTTTTTAAAGACTTTGATCTCTTTTTTCTTTACCCCTCCCCTCTCCTCTATTCCCCTCCCATTTGAACATTTTCTTCCTATTTCATAACACCTATTATATATTTTGGTCCTTATTTATCCTTTTGGTTTCTCACACCAGAGAAACACTGTGGTATTTACATGTGTGTCTGATTTATTTTTAAGAGTTTGGATGCAAAAGTGCATGGACTCACCTTGAAACACCTCTCAAGCTTTTCCTGTTTCATGGCAGAATAGTACTCCATTGTATATAAAAATACTACGTCTTCACCCATTCACCAGTTGATGGGCACTTCAGTGGTTTCCAAGAGTTGGCTATGGCAAACTGTGGTGCTGTATTGTAGGTGTGCATATGTCACTGTGTGTGATGCTTTTAACTCTTTGGGGAAGATACAGATACAGCCAGCTTGGTACGTAATTCCAATCTACCACTTCCAGTGCAATCTGTGGCAACAATAAAGACTCTAAGGCATATTTGTAGCTGTGGGGAGTCAAGAGGTCCTAAGCCCAGCCACAGTGATGGCTATGCGGAACAAAGGCTGAACCTGGTTTTCTTCATCTGTGGAGAAGGGAGTGGCTTGAGGATGAGTGAGAGTGGCCTGGGAAGTAGGTGGGTGTAGTGAGCTGGGCTATGTAGGGGCTGGAAGTCACCTCTGCAATATGCAGAGAGAAGGATATGCAAACAGTAATGTGCGTAGCACAACTGAGACAGCATCTAATGCTTGGGGGATCAGGAGCTGTGACTCTGATGCGTAATCTCTCAAGCGCCAGGAAGTCACAGCCTCTATCTCATCTCAGCCTACAGTATAGGGCACTGCCTCTTTGCCCTGTTTCTACTTGACTCAAACTAGGGAGCAGCAGGTGGGGGGTCCAGGAAAACACACATGCCATCTTCAGAGACTACCACCAGCACCTCAGCTGGTGCATTGCTTAAAACCAACTGAAATGACAGGGAAAAGTCTTAGTCAACTCAGTACACAACAACACATGGAAACGGCGTCAGAGCCAGCCAAGATATGGACAATTAATTGCTTCTCTTTCAAGGAGAGTGCACAGGTGGTCCTCCACAAGTAGAATGGCTGGATCAAATGGAACCTCTAGTCCTACTTTCTTGAGGAATTTCCACAGTGGTTGGATCAGTCTATAGTGCCACCAACAGAGGAGAATGTTTCTTTTTTTCTTTCCCCTCAGCTTCTTCAGTGTCTGTTATTGGTTGATTTCTTGATAAAAGCCATTCTTTCTGGGAAAGGGGGATGAGATGGGATCTCAGTGTTGTTTTAATATTGAGAGGATGTCCTTTAGGCATGCTTTCTGAGTAGGTTAGGTGGTGGCAAATTCTTTTAAGTGCTACTCCACCTGAGAATGATTTCACATCTTTTGTTTTCAAAAGATATTTTCATTCAGCGTAGAACTTGACATTGATAGTTCTTTGCTTTCAGCATTTAAAAAAATGTATCATTTCCTTTGGATCTCCATAGTTTCAGATACGAAATCTGCTGTCATTTGATATTTTTTTGTAAAGCATTCTTTCTATCTTCTTTCAGGATATTTTTCTTTGTCTTTAGCTTTCTGACTAGATTGTTCCGGTTAGGATTTAGTTTTCGTAACAGCCCGCTCAGATGGATGCTCTTTTTATACTTTTTTGACAAATGAAGATGTTCGCAGTTATACGACTGGTAGCCGCCAGGTGATCAGCAAGTGTGTTGTGCTGGGAACAGCTCAGTGGCAGAACACTTGCCAGACATGTGCAAGGCCCTGCATTCCACCCATCACCTCAATCAATCAATCAATCAATCAATCAATCAATCAAGTGTTTGTGAATAAAACAATAGACTCACAACATGGTAAATGTACATGTTTGTGTTAATGAGCTCCCCATGACTGTAACAACACACCTGAGACAACTTAAAAACAGTGAAGGTTCATTTTGCTCAGTTTTGGAGGCTCCAACCTGAGGTTGGCTGAAGGCATTGCTGTGGGCCTGTGGTATGCAATACATCATGGAGGGATGTGCAGGGCAGAGAAGCTGGGTTCCCTCCCATCAAGGGTGAAGAGGAGCCAAGCTTCAGTGCCCCACAGTCTCTTGTGAGACCCACCCCAAATCACCTTGAGCCTCCCCTGCCTACTCTCTGGGCTTCCCCACCTTCCTGAAGCAGCAAGGCCTATGGTCAAGTTCATAGAATCATGCAGCCCCTAGATGGAAAAGAATTTCAGATATGTCAGAGGCATTGTCTCCACTCCCTCACTTTTCTACCAATCCAGTGTCCCCCTTCCTAACATATTATTCTCTTGAGAGTTTTCCATTCAATGAGTATAATTTATTTTTATTTTTACTTTTTGTGAGTATCAGGAATTGAACTCAGGACCTCATGCTTGCCAGACAGGCACTATGCCACTGAGCCATACCCCAGGCCCTAATTTCAAGCAGTGTGATAGGCTGATGGTATGAGATCAATAGACAATTTTTGATGGTTTAACCAGGCACATCAATCCTGTCCAGCACGCAGCCCTGGACACTTCCACCATTAGGGTATGACTGTTAGCTAGCATATCTATCCAGCACGTGAATGCAGACTGCCTGGGCACAATGGAGGCGGGCACACTGCAGCACTAGCCCCACCTAGAAGCCCGCAGCTGGATGGGAGTCCATGCATGTCCAACATCACATGCACTTGTGTACTCTCAGGAGTGAAACAGTGCTGCAGCCTACCTGTGCACACATGTACCTGTGAAGTCAGGTGTTTATTGGTACTGAGCAGACATACATAAGTTCTCATAATTGTTAAACTTGGGCTTGAAATAGCCAGAGATGGTGACACATGCCTGTAATCCCATGATGTGGGAGGCTGAGGCAGGTGGATCGCCACAAATGTGGGGCCAGCCTGGACTACACAGTGAGTTTAAGGCCATTTTTTAAACAGCTAGTGTAGGAAGTGCAACATTTATCAACTAGATTTTGCTCATTTGTAGTAATTACATATACAACACCGCCAGTACTAGAAATGTTACAATGAAATATGAAAGAGCAGGTCTGTTGCATTAGGTGGCTGCAAGTGATTCCTCTTTCCTCATCGTGGCCCCATGAGCATTTTCAGCCAGGCAGTAATGCTGGCAGGTAGAGAAAGGTGAGTCCTGGCTGAGGAAGTGACACTGAGATCACAGGAGCTTGGTGCTCCCTAGAGCACAGTGCAGGATGGGAAAACCCAGCTCCAGCATCCACTTTGGAGGTGCTTGGAAGGACCCTGAAACACAGACTCGGTGATTTTGGATCTGTTTTGCCCAAGCAGAGAGCTGTGCCCTCTTAGGTCTTCAGGCGGAGTGCTAGGCACAGCACTGGCATGTGCCCTCCTTCCTCGCCCACCTCTCCCCTACAGGGCTACTTCTGACCCCATCTGCCACTGGACAGTGCTGTAGGCCATCTGCTGGCCTGGCAGATACAAGGCTAGCGCTCAGGCACCCCTGCAGGCACCCCCCGAGGGCATGGGGAGACCTCTTTGTGATAGTCCACTTCCATTGCCTGCTGGGTGGCTCCTCCCCTCTCCCTCTTTGGTGCACTGCTCTTAATTTTTCTCCATGTGCCACACTGGCCCAGTGGTTACATTTTGTAATCTAGTGGGTTTGGTATCATTAATCATTGTTTCAATTTACATTTTCTTGGTAACAGATGAATCTGGGAGTCTTTTTCCAGCTAATGGGTTTCCTGGTTGGTTTCTAGGAAGAGCTTGTAGGTTCTAATTTGCTGAGTTATGTGTGTTACAGACTTTTAAAACACATATATCCTGGCTATGAATCCTTTCCCTGATATATGTACTGCAAATCTCCCCCACCCCATTTATGGCTTTGTCTTTGTTCTCTTTATAGTGTCTTTTATTTTATTACGTTTTGAAGCAACAAAGTAGTACGTTTATAAAGAAATGTGCTCTGCAGAATTTGGGCCAGGAAAAAGCAGGGAAAGAAGTACCCTACAGTGCACTCTCTGAGAGTTTAAAGAGCAGAGCTTACACCCCACGCCTGAAACCCCAGCTCTCGGGAGGCCAGGCCAGCCTGTGCCACACAGGGAAACTCCATCCCCAGAAACCAGTGTCAGGCCAGCCTGTGCCACACAGGGAAACTCCATCCCCAGAAACCAGTGTCAGGCCAGCCTGGGCCACATAGGGAAACTCCATCCCCAGAAACCACAACAAAAACCTCGGAGCTTCACTTTGATGTACAGCCCTTCCTTTGGGGACCGAACCCATGCCCTTAGCGCCGTGTCCTTTTCTAATTTTGTATTTCTAAGCAGGAATTCACCAGGCTGGGCCGATGTGATCCTCCTGCTTCAGCCTCTCAAGTGTTGGGATTCCCAGGGCGCATTATGCCCTCGTCTTCACGAGGTACATGTCCTCAGGGGCCTGTCTTCCACGCCAATGGGCGCCCAAAGCAGTAGTCATCTGCACCCCAGGGCCCGGGCCCATCTCGCCTCCGCCCACCCGGCAGCCAGGGCAGGACAGCGGAGACAAGATGCGCGCGTCAGTTCGGGGGCTGCGACGCAGGTGGAGCCAGAACAGCACAAGGCCAGGTCCCCAGTAGGACCGGCCCTGCCCCGCCCACCCCCTGCCCCGTCCTCCCCGTCCCGGCCGCCCCCGCCCCCCTATCCCCCGCCCTCCCCCTGCCCATACCGGGCCTCAATTGGGGTCCGCTCCGCGGCGCCCTCTGCTGGGAGCGGCCGGCACAGTGTCCCCTGCGCGGTGGCAGCAAGGCGGGGCTGTGCTGAGTGAGGCCTCCGCGCCCTGGAAACCTGCGGGCGCCGAAGGGAAGCGCAGTGGTCTCCGCTTGGCGCCTTCTCGGCCCACGCGCGCTCCCTGCACGGCCCACCCCGCCCCCGCCCCCGTTCTGCGAGCAGAACAAATCAGGTGCTTGTGGATGGGCTGCAACTAGAGATTCCAGCCCAGAGGCGGGGGTGGGCAACGCTGATGTTGGGTCTCAGGCTGTGCCCCTTCCTTAGTTCAGCCTTCTGCCCAGCGCCCAGGGGGGGTTCTGTGCACTCAGAGGTAGCTCAGTTGTCCAGTCCCTGACCTGCAGGCACCACTCTGGGAGGAAATGCAAACAGACAACTGAAAATGAGCTGTGCATTTTGTAATTCAAGCTGACAACCCATGCCCTGAAGTTTGGTTAACAGTGTGTTTAAATAAAACTTGGGTTCAGCACCATGAGGATGTAGGGCAGGGCGTGATATCCCGGTGAAAGGAAGGCTCTTGGTGCTCCGCACTGCTCTGCTGCCCAGGACGCTTGCAACGGTGGATGAGTCCCTGGTTACAGCAAGCTCTGAGCAAATGGACTCTGCTTCCTTGCTTGGTTTATAGCCATTCATTCAATTCCAGAGGGAATTCCAATTGCTTGCTGGGTGAAATTCATAAGTAGATCTACTTTTTTTTTTTTGTGGAACTGGGGATTGAACTCAGGCCCTTGTGCTTGCCAGGCAAGTGCTTATTCTACTGAACTATCTCCTCAGCCCCTACTTTCTAAAACTGGGGGGAAAATGGACCCCCAAATTGGAAATGGAGATTTGGCTGGTGAATGAATGTGGTCAGGATGAGGTGCAAGGAGCTCGATTTAGGGGTGGCCTTGGAAGGACCCCACCCTGCCAGGCCAGTGGTAGAGGAACTCAGGGCTGTGAGCTGGGTGCAGGAGTCTAGCAGATGGGTGCAGCCAGCCCCAGCCAACCCCTCAGGCTGCACTGGTACTTTCCAGACTCCATAGACTGTGCCACCTCAGCAGACACTGGCTTCTCACAGAACCGACGGGGTGCTTTATCCTGTGCCTTTCTCTCTGCCTTCTGCTGTGCCTTCTCAGGGCCATCCTCTGTGCCCTTGGTGTCTCTTTCTCCGCTGCTAAAGATATCCATCTCATGTACTTCTAGGGCTTCTCCCTCTTATGACCTATTTAGTCTTAATTCTTTTTGCATTAGTCTGTTTTGTTGCTATAACAAAATACTTGAAGCTGAGAATGGTATAAAGTAGACAGGTTTGTTCAGCTCTACATAAACTAGAGCACAGTAAGTGCCATGAGCAGATGGGGCCTAACTGCCCAACCAAGCCTTGCTAAGCCACAGTACTCTGGAAGGCTCTCCCTGGGTGCAGCCCCATACTTACACTGGAGACACTGGTCTGTGGCATCAGAGCTGGCACCTGGGTGTTCAGGGACCCTGCCCTGAGGTATCCAGAGCCTGAAGATTGCCACCGGAGTCAGGGATTCCCAGACAGTGCAGAAGTACAAAGGTTTCAACCTAGGCTGCTGGGCTTCCTGGCTGGTGGAGCCCAGGCAGGGTGAGTAGCTGGGCCTCCTACCCTTCCTGGGAAGGTCAGCAGCTCTTGCTTGATTTCTAGGGGAGGCTGGTGGGGCCTCTGTCTAGGTCGACAGCCTCACTCCAGGCCTCTCCTTCCACAGTGGGGTAGAGGGTTCCACTTGGGCCTGGAGACCCAAGGTCTACCTGGACCCTCAGGCTCCCTGGGGTTGGGCGGGCAGTATTGTCTGAAAATCCATACTGCAGGGGAGAGGAAGCCCAGGGTGTGCCCTCAGGGAAGGGTGAGCTCAAAGCCCAGGCCTGCTGCTCCCCTCCATGGCCCCTGGCCTGTCCACACCTGGTCAGGCCAGCTCTGTGTGGTCCAGGTCAGGGCATGGGGTTAGATCAGCTCAGTTCTGCTGGGTTTTTCTAAGCTCAGATCCATTCCTTAGCAGAGGGCAGGGCTCAGCAACAAGACCATGATGCCAGGAGCCCATCTAGGGTAACACACACCAGCCATGCCCTGTGGGACAGTCCCGGTGGGGTGCTCAGATGGGCTGCTTCCTATTGTGCCCAGTCCTGCAGGTGAGTTCAGAGCCTCGGCAGGGAGCTACACCCCAGCCCCTTTACTTTCGTTCTTTATTGGACACAGAGTCTCCCTAAGTCACTGAGTTGCCCAGAGTGGGCTTGAGCATGCCATCCTCCTGCCTCCACCTCGGAGTGCTGGCTTCGCAGGCTCAGTTCGAGCACTGGTTGGAAGCACCAGTTCTCAAGCTTATGATCTGTCCCGAATACGTGGAGGAGACTCGACAATAACACACGAGGGCCACTCACTCGGGCCCAGTTGAGTCATAGGTGCCCCATTTTGTTTGTAAGCTCATTAGATGACTGTAGTGAACATGGAAAGCTACTTAGTGAGTTTGTAATTGATCTTTGTATGTTCATTATGACTGGATCAGCTAGAACACAGTCCTGAATAATATAGGCCAATGTAAGGTAGAAGCTTATTTCTGTCTCACCCGAAAGAAGTATGAAGTAGATTTGTGGCTAGCATGGCTTCCTGCTGCGTCTCATGCTCCTTCCGTCTTGTGCCTTCTAGTTTTATGTCCACCTCATTGTCAAGATGGATGGCAGCACTCTGGCCACCACTTAGGTGTTGCAGGCAGCTAGTAGAGGAAAGAAAGATGAAGAGTGTACCCAGCCCCTGTCTGTTTGGCTTATGAGAGAGAGAGAGAGAGAGAGAGAGAGAGAGAGAGAGAGAGAGAGAGACAGACAGAGACAGAAACAGAAAAACAGAGAGAGAGAGATACAGAGACACAGAGAGAGACAGAGATACAGAGAGACAGACAGAGACAGAGAGAGATAGAGGGAAGAAGGGAGGGAGGAAGGAAGAAAGGAAGGAAGGATTAAAAGGCTTCCTAGAAGCATCATGAAACATTTATGTTTCTTTGGACAGAAAGACACAAAAAGTACCATAAAACAAGCAACAAAAAATAACAATGTAGAATGTATTAAATTGGTAAGTTTAATTTTCTCTGAGTTTAAACTGCTGTACAGAACAATGTTCAGGGCCAGTGTTGTAGCTTAGTGGCACAGTGCCTGCCTGAGAAGAGCACAGTCAGTCCTGTGTTTAATTCCTGGTACCAAAAAAGAAAAAAAAAAACTTTAAAGAGAAGAAAAACCCTTACAAGAAAAAGCAATACATGTATTCTAACTGTCCTACTAACCTGTTTTGAAACTCTCATTGCTATTTTTTTCTCAATAAAATTAATAAAAAAACTTAAAAAATAAAAATAAATAAATAAATAAAAATAAAGTTCTGAGAGAAAAAAGCAATATAGAATTTCAAAACAAGATGATAGGAAATCAACAATGATTACTATACTGCATGTTGTTATCTTCAAAGTAGTTCTTCAGATTACCAGGTACAGACATGCAACACAACAATGTAAAAATGAACTGTTCCTTTCAACCAACTAATAGAAATTAGAAGCACAATTATTATGGCTATCTTGTGTAAGATATATGTATATCTTTTCTATGAGATATACATATTGTTTTTCCCTCCTTATTTTCTCTTTCCCCCTCCCAGTTGTTTTTTCCCTTTGTGCAGTTTTTTCCCTTTACAGTATCTATTGTTGAACTTTGTTCCTTGATCCAATCTGCCAGCCTGTGTCTTTTAGTTGGTGAACTGAGGCCACTTGCACTGACGGTTGTAGCTGATATGATATGTATTGGCTCATCATTGTCATATCATTTTTATACTGTTGGTTCTTATTTAGTTGCTTGCCCTGCTTGGTGGCTGCTTTCTGATGTTGTTCTTGGAATTGTGGTCATTTTTATCTTTTTCTAGAATATCTTTCAGTACTCTGTAGGGTTAGTTTGGTAGTCATAAATTTCTTCAGTTGTTTTTGGTCATGGAAGGATCCTATTTTTCCATTATTTTTGAAAGAGTTTTGCAGGATGTGTCAATTTGGGTTGGAAGTTGTTTTCAGGACTTGAAATACTTCACTTCAAGCTCTTCTTGATTTAATGGTTTGTGTTGAGAAACCTGTCCTGATTCTGATGGGCTTTCCTTTATATGTGATTTGTTTCTTTTCTCTAACAGAGAAGAGATTTGCTTCTTTTAATATTCTATTCTTGCGCTGAGTTTCTGGGATCTTTACATATACCTGGGTATATATGCCTGGGAATAGATTTATTTTGGTTATGCCTCACAAATGTTTATGTCAGATTCTTTCCCCATACTTGGGACATCTTCTTCTATTACTTCTTCAAATAGTCTTTTTATATCATTTATATTGATTCCTGCTGTTTCTTTTCTTTTCTTTTTTTTGGGGGGGGGGGTTTGACAGGGTCTCACTATGCAGCCCACATTCACAGTGATCCTCCTGCTTCCTGCCTCCCTAGGGCTGGGATTACAGGCACGCGCCACCACGCCCGGACTCCATCACCGGCTCAGCACACCCGAAGGCGGGGCGGCGCGGCAAGCGGAAGCAGGGATGGAACCCTGGCCGCTGCGCTTACCTAAGCAAGCGCTTAGTCTGCTGAGCTATACCGCCGGCCCTCCAGCTGTTTCATTGATACAATATAATCAGTCAATACAATATAATCAGTCTTATATTGTTTTTCTTTGCATCATCTTGCAGCTGTTGAATTGTTATTTCCTGGTTCCTTGTTATTTTTAAAAGAATTTTCCTTTTGAGATCACTCACTGCAATGTTGTCTTCAAGGTCTGAAATTCTATCTTCAGTTTTCTTCAAGCTGTTTGCCATATTTCAATGGAATTCTCAATTTCCTAGATATCTGTTTCATGCATTCTAATTCTTTCCTATAGTGTTCAGTCAATGTTTCCATCATTTTTCTATTCTCTATTTTTTTAGTGTATGTCTTTTTTATATGTGTTGAGCAATTCTTTCGTGACTGTTATTTCTTTCGTTTACCTGAGAGATTATTTCTGATATGGTTTCTTCTATAACCTGATAGAGTCATTTATTTACTTCAGTTGCTACCATTTAAGAAATTTTGGGTGTGTGACTTCCAAATTCTTCTGTCCTTATCTCCTATTCTTGTTCTGGTGGAGCAGAGGTCTGAGATTTCCTCTTGGTCCTTTGTTTTGACATTTTTGAAGCTACCAAAATTCATTGGGGGGGGGGGTGTCAGAGTGTGGGTCCAAAAGGCTCCTGTGAGGTGGCAGTGTTGCGTAGGCTCCCCAAGGTCCCCGAAGCCATCCAGGGCTTTGCCTGGCTTCTGCAGCGGTGGAGGGGAGAGGCACGCCTCAGCACAGCTACCACAGTAGTGGGAATGGGGTGGGGAAAGGGTGGGGCACAGTTCACTGCGGTTCCTGGAGCTGTCCAGGGCTTAGCCTGGCTTCTGCAGTGGTGGAGGGGGCTACAGCTCAGCAAGGCTCCTGTGAAGGTCAGGGGGCTGGGTGTGATCCAGGGAGGCTCCCGCGGTGATGTGGGAGGGCAGGCAGGGCTCACCAAGGCCCCCAAACCTGCCTGAGGCTCAGCGTGGCTTCCATAATGGCGTGAGGAGGCAACCATAGCTCAGCAAGTCTCCTGTGATGCAGTGGGCGTAGCTCCGGCATTTGCTATTTTTACCTGAGAAATTCTCTTTCTTTCTTTTTTTTTTTTTTCCTGTGGACCCTGGGATTGAACTGAGACCCTTGAGCTTGCCAGGGAAGCGCTCATTCTACTGAGCTAACTCTAACCCCTGAGAGATTATTTCTGACCTTATTTCCTCTATAGCCTCCTAGAGCTTTTTTTTTTTTTTTTTTTTTTTTTTTTTTTTTTTTTAACTTCAGTTGCCATTATTTCAGAAATTTCAGGTGTGTGACTTCCAGTTTCTCCTATGCATGCGTCTTCTGGGCTTGTTAAGGGTCTGAGGTTGCATTTTGCCCCTTTGTCTTAACATTTTCAATTTCAAAAAGAAATTTTTACTTTGGTTTCTGTGATGATCCTTGACTTTTGCTAGCAGGTAGATACATCACTACTACAAAGGTCTCTCTAGGAAAAGCCAGTTCTTCGGGGATATCCTCTGTGTGTCAGAGATTCTTGGCTTGTGTCTGTCCCAAGATCCTGCCTTACCAATGAGCTGACAGCATGGCTTTGGTTTCCATTTGGCTGTCCTCAGTCATTAGGTGTAGGGCTATCCTGAGGTTATTACCCCAGAGCTTCCCAGTATTGTTACCCAAAGGAAAACACGTGATTACAACAGATGTAACATCGTAGCTGCAGTAGTGCAGTTAGCAATAATGATAACATAGAAAAAATTAGAAATTGACAAACTGTAGTGATGATTGATTTTGTACCTTGAACCATAGGAGCAAAGCCCTGCAGTTACATGACAGGATGAATCGTAAGTGAGGAGTCTGCGTGCAAGGCGAGTCCCCTTTCTAGAGGGGGTTTGCCTGACTCCTTTGGCCGAGCCAGTTGCTCAGTCCCGGGCAGTTCATCCACGGAGGGGGATGGGTCAGGCCTCTGAGCTCCTCTGGCCAAGCTGGGTGCCACGTCCCAGGTGCTTTCTGTGCTGGCTGCCCTTCCTTCAGTGTCAAAATTTTTTAAAAAAGTGAACAGAAGACACAAATCCCAACCAAGACGTCCCAGTGGCTCATGAGCACATCTGTCGTTGTGCACTGTGTGATGCAAATGTAAAGCTGCAGTGAGTCTGCTCTTGGCCTGGTACAGCAGTAACAGACATGACTGTCCTCACACAGGCTAGGGAAGGGGCAGAGCAGGGAAATCCACAGCCCTCCCCCCACTGGTGGAGTCTCGGGACATTCTCAGGGGCTGGCCATGCTGCTCAGTGGTTTAGTGCCTGCTAAGCACTCCCAAGGCCTGGCTCCATCCCAGCCTGGAAAGAAAGAAGAAAACAGAAATAACATTGATGTGGCCCAAAAATTCCACAGCAAAGACAACCTTCACAGACAATGGACAATATGTACTACTGAGCAGGTAAAATTCACTATGAAGGCCTGGAAATCTTAAATGCATATGTACAAGACCAGATAGTAAAGAAATAAGTAAAATGAAACCGAGACTGAGGAGAAGGAAGCAGGCCAACAGTTACAGTGTAGAGAGTTCAGTGCCCCCCCTCAAACCTTGTTTAAATGGCTAGACAGAAACTGGTGAGAACTGGGCGACCCCACAAGCAGACCTAACTGGTTACTTTTCATTTTATGGAAAAACAGTAAAACAAAATTTAATAAAATAATAGGAGAATGACAATGATTAATATGTTGATTATTGTTATCTTTAAAGTAGCTAGCTAATCAGAGTACAAAATATGGGCATAAAATTTATCTGAACAATACTAGCACCAACCTTTCTTTTCGATGAAGAGAAACTAGTGCTACAACTGTCTTGGGGTTTTTTTCTTCTCCCTTTCTCCCATACTAGTTCCTTTTTCCTTTTGAATAATTTCTTCCTGTTTTACAATATCTATTGTGCACTTTGGGCCTTATTTACTTTCTCAGTTTCTCATACCAGGGCGGCAGTATGATGTTTACACATGTGAGTCTGTTTTATTTCACTTATAAGTATGGTCTCCAGTTGCAACCATTTTCCTATAAAAGTGTCAAGTTTATCCTTCTTTATGGTTGAGTAGTATTCCATTGTATAAAAGACCATATCTTTTTTACCCATTCCTATGGGCTGTTTCCAAGATTTAGCTGTTACAAATTGTGCTGCTAGATAGTGATATAGCCACTTTTTCTTAGTTCACTAAAAAGAAAGTTTTGTGCTAATATTCATTGGACAAGATATCATTCCTGTATCTGGTATTCTCAGTAAAGACAATAATATGTAATTTATTAACTATTATAGCTGTCTTATTAACCTGTGTTGAAACTCAGTTTCACTGTTATGTTTATCTTTAAAAATTGTGCTGCTGTAAACCTGGGTGTACATATATTACTATGGTATATTTTTAATTCTTTTAAAAAGGTACCCAGCAGAGGAAAGGCTGGGTTGAATGGAACCTCTAATCCTAGTTTTCAGAGGAATCTCCACCCTGATTTCCATAGTGGGTGTACCAATTTACATTCCCACCAACAGTAGGAAAGGGTTTCTTCCCCTCCTACAGCTCCTACAGCATTTTATTGATTGATTTCTTGATGATAACCATTCTTTCTAGGGGGAGATGGAATCTCAGTGTTGTTTTAATTTGCATCTCTTGATTAATGATGTTGAACATTTTTTCATATATTTATTTGCAATTTGTATTTCTTCACATGAGAAGTGTTTATTCACTCAGATGCCTACGTTTAATTTTTTTATTTTTAAAGAGTGCACAAAATAGTATAAAAACAAAAAAATTGCAAGTGATGCAGAATCTTACTAAACAAAATAACCTGAGTTTGGGGAGGGGCTTCTGATTAGTTCAGCTAAGTGCCTGCTTCCGCAAACACAATCAAGTTGGACCCCCAGCTCCACATGCCTTACCAGACCCTCCCTTAAGGCAGCCTGAGCCAGCCAAAAATAAAGGTCTTTCACGAATTAATATGAATTTGACAGTATTTGTTGTATTGCACAGTGTTCTTTTCAAATTAGTTGATCAGATTACCAGATACATGCATGCGGAGTTGGAAGAAGAAAGAAAAAGAGAAAAAAATGTAAGAAATTAAGAAGAGAGAAAAGGGAAAAAACATTTAAAAGGACTAAAAAAATTAGTAATAATTAAGCACCAACTACTCCTTTCTACAGAGCAGTAGAAATTCAAAGCATAATTATCAGAGCCGTCCTGTTTACACATGCGCACATAGCTCTTCCCCCACTCCCCCTCCTGTCCTTCTAACCTCAGTAATTCCTTCCCTTTGAACAGGCTCATTCCCTTTTCCCAGCATTTATTGTGCCACTCAGGATTTATTTTCCCTTTCAGGTTCTTACACTAAGGCGACAGTGTTTGCCATGCAGGTCTGCTGTGTCTCACTTAAGAGTATGCTCTCTAGTTGCATCCATTTCCCAATAAAAGCCTCAAATTTATCCTGTTTTATAGCCAAATAACACTCTATTGTGTAAAAATACCACATCTTCTTTATCTGTTCCTCAGTTGCTGGGCATTTGGGTTGCTTCCAAAATTTAGTTATGAAAAATTATGCTGCTATAACTATAGGTGCACATACATTGCTGTGGTGTGATGTTTTCAGTTCTTCTGGAAAAATACCAAGGAGGGGAATTCTTGGGTCGAATGAAACCTCGAATCTTAGCTTTTAAAGGAAACTTCACACTGCTTTCTTCCTTTGTTTAAATTTTATGAATTTGGTCCAGGATCTCACTACACGGGTTGGGCTCATAGTGATCCTCCTATAAACCGAGTGCCGGGATCACGCATGGTTTCGGTGGCTGTTCTGGTGTGCCAGCAGTGGGGCCAGTGTGGCATGTGGTGCCACGGATCAAACCTGGGTCCCTGTGCTTGCCAGGCAGGCGCTTAGACTGCTGCGCTATCTGCCCAGCTCTCTACACTGATTTTCACAGTGGTTGTACTTGTCTGCACTCCCACCAACAGTCCCTCCATCATTTGTTATTGACTGACTTCGTCATGGCAGCCATTCTTTCTGGAGTGAGATGGAGTCACAGTGTTGCTTTGATTGGCATTTCTTGCATGGCCAATGATAATGAGCATTTCTTCATATATTTATTTGCTATTTCTATTGCTTCATCTGAGAAGTGTATATTCATCTCAGGTGCCTATTTTTGGATTCGGTCTTTGACTTGTGGGGTGTTAAATTTTTTTCAATTCTTTATATTTTCCATATATAAATCCTTTGAGGAACAATTGGCTCCATTTTTTCCCCATTCTCTGAGTGTTCTTTCACTCTGTTGTGATTTTGTTACAGCAGATGACAGCAAGGAAAAGCATCCATGGAACAGACTGGAGGAGTAGGGAGATAGAAGCTCTCCTGGAAGCCGTGCCTGTCACTGTGCTGCCGGGTCAGGAAAACACAATGTCGGGCCCCTTTGACTTCACCTCTAGGTTCAGGTTTTCAAAGTAACCACATCACCTCATTGCTTCATTTTTAGGAATATTACAAGAATGACACACAATTACCACGAGGCTTATACTTTCCAGACACTGTTGACCATCTGCCTGTCATGGGGCATTGGGTTTTACAATTTTTGGGTTTTGGTACCAGGGATTGAACTCAGGACTGTGCACTGACCATGCAGGCACTTACCTCATGGAGCTATCCCCCCAGCCCTGCGCTTTAACATTTACCTCATTCCCCAAGTTGTTCTACCTATTTGTTCCTGTTTTATGACTCTATTTTTCTCTTGAAAGAGTTTATGGTTAGCTATATGGGATTGGGTGAAGAAGTGAGTTTATCTATAGTTTAAGTGAACTTAAGGGGCCGGGGAGATGACTCAGTGGAATAAGCGCTTCCCTGGCAAGCTCAAGCACCTGAGTTCAATCCCCAGTTACGCCAAAAAAAAAAAAAAAAAAAAAAAAAAGGAAAAAACAATCAGTAAGTGAACCTAAGTGACCCTTCCTTAAAATAGAATTAAAAAGAAATAACATTTCTTTTGCCCCATCAATGTCTTTTGATGTGCAAAGGCTGTTTAAAGATGAGATCCCGCTTGTTGATTCTTTGAAGTATTTCCTATGCAGACTGTGCTTTGTTCATGAACTTACTGCATATGTCTTCAAGGTTTCTATGTGCTTTGCTTCCCACTAGATTTAGTGTTTCTATTTTAATATTTAGATCTTTGAACCATTTTAGCACATGGTCTTATGTAGCTCAGAAACATGGGTCTTATTTCAGTGGTATGTAGAAAGCCAGTTTCTCCAGCCTGTGTGTATGTGTCTGTGTGTATAGTACTGGGGATTGAACTTGGGTCCCTGTGCTTGCCAGGGCTTGTGCTGCTAAACTATCTACCCAGCTCCCTTCAGCACCATTTGTTAAAGAGGCTATCTCTCATCCAGTGAACATATTTGGGTACTTTGTCAAAGATAAGTTGGCTGAGTGTGTTTGTAGTTGTGTCTGCATCTTCTAATCTGTTCCACTGATCCTCAGGTCTGTTTTTTTTTTTTTTTTCCTTCCCACTATGGTGCTAATTTTATCACAGTAGCTTTGTAGTATAACTTCAATTCAGGGATTTTGGTGCCTCCTGCTTTGCCTTTGTTGCCTAGAATTGCTTTTTCTATTCTTTCCTGTATTGTTCATTCATTGAGCCGACTGGAAAATCTTTAGACATTTGGGAACTAAACATCACTTTTGTGAGTAGTCCATGCGTCAAAGAGGAAATTTCAAAACTGAAGGAAATAGTGAATGAAAATGAAAACCCAGCTGTGAATGGTGGCACATGCCTATAATCCTGTCCTGTCCAGTGGGTCAGTCAACATGGGTCACCGGGGAGGAACGGGGAATGGAGGAGGGGACATAGGACAGGAGATGCAAGAAATGGAGACAAGACAGGATTCTGATCAAGTCTCGTTTATTCAAGGAAGTGACACGGCTTTTATAGCAGGGGGAAAGGAAGTTAGCGTCACCGATGACGCGGGCATACTAAGGCAATCTTATAGGCTAGAGGCACTCATGTGATCCGCTGGGGGAGTATGCGGCAGGAAGTCATGATGTGGCAGCTTTGCAGGAAGAGAAACCTATTTCTACAAGAAAATGGAGGCTCCAGGGCTATCATGCTCCCCACAGGTCCCGCTTTACTTTTATATATATATTATGGCTTCTGTAGATGGCTGATTCCCTTGAGGGGGCAGTGCCTGTCTTAGGTTGAGGCATCTTCTATACAGATCCGACTCAAACCTTACCCATGATGGGAAGGCAGGGCAGAAAATGGCCCAGCTCCTGTCTTAGGTGGTGGTCGGTGTCTCGTATATGCCTTTCAATACCCATCTCTGGCTAGCCTGACCATCTCACCAAGGGTGGGAGAACTAGGTTTCCAGACCCAGATCGTCATAAGCTGGGTGGACTCCAATAGAGCACTCCTGTCAGCCATCTCAAGCCTGTGGTAATGGACCTGAATAGGTTTCATTAAAGCTGAGTCCAACTGCTACTGAATGAAAGTCATTAATCTATTGAAAACACATGGACCAATTGAAACCAAAAGTAGGAGAGTAATCAGGGGTCCCAAGATTGGAAGAATATATGGTAGGATCCCATTCCAAGCTCCCTAAAATGGACTATTGCTCAACTCCTGTTTTCTTCTAAGTAAATCTTCCTGCAGGTTCTTAATCCTGTCATGGACAATGCCAGACTTATTTGTATAAAAACAACATTTTTCCTGAAGCGTGAGGTAGATTCCCCCTTGGTCGGCTGTGAGGAGATCAAGCCCTCGCCTATTTTGGAGGACCACCTCTGCCAATGAGTCAACTTGGTCTTGTAGGTCCTGGATGGAACGAGATAAAGACTGAACATCGTTAATCAGCTGATTGGATAGTTTGGTACAGGAGTGCACTGCTACCCCTAATCCTGTCCCTCCCATACCTATTGCTCCAGTGATGCCCATACCCACCAGAAGTGGGATTAATTGTACCGCCTGCTTGGAGCGGTCTAGCACATATTCAAAGCTGGGAATTGGCATTGGTTCATCCCCAGGAACGATATCAATGTCCGGGAGCACACAGTGCAGAGACCAGTCCAATTTACAGGGAGGAAGGTGTATGCTAAGTTACCTCCACATACGAATACCTGGCCAGGAGGGGAGCAAAGGAAGGAGGATATATTAAGAAGGTTATTACAGGTGCCAAAAGTGATGAAGCCAAGGTCAAGGGACTTGTTCTTATGGCCCAGACCCTGGACACACGTGAAATTAGCTAGTGTTGTAGGTTGTACTCTAAAAGGTTTGGCAAAACAACAATTATTAAACGTTTCTAAGGAGGCATTTACCTGTACAGAAGGGATTGCCAGGGGCATAGCAGGGCCTAGTGTCAAGCATAGCCAACAGCTTTGGGCTAACTGGGGGTTGGAAATGTCAAGTGCTCGATGGGTAGCTGCGAGAATATCTAAAGTTTGAGTGTCTATATCAGTACCACGTGATTTGGGGAGTACTAAGGGTTGATAATGGATTCTAGGGAACATTCATTCCCAAATTTCCTGTAACCTTTTTTCCTCAAAGTGTTCCCTGAGAGAGTCTTGAGGCCCTCCCCCATTGGAAACATGAATGAGCGCACGTCGGCTCCAGTAGACTGGTTTTCCAACGGTATCTTTACAAGAGGCATACTTTTGATTGCCTAAAACTTTGGGAGTGTTAGACCATTCTCCTCCAAAGCTACTGCTCTTATATATGAGTAATGTGGCTGTAAAATATGTCTTATTATTCTTTCTCACACATTCCTGTGCAGAGTTGTAGCAAGAGGAGTGCATCTCTTGGTAATAAACATTGCATTCCTCTGGACATGTACTTAATCTGCCATCAATAGAGGGTGTGATTCTCAGTTTCCTCTGACATTTCCAACTTAATCTGTGACCACCTGTGGCCATGCTACCTGTGGTGCTGCGTTGGGCGATCAAATACGCTGTCTTAGCTCCACAATCGATCTGCTGAGTAACGTGGCCATTTCTAGACCCATAGCCTCCTTTGCAGTCACAAGGATTACCATATAGTGAGAAGAGCAGCTCCTCTTTGGATATTGGAGCCTCGAAGCCACTCTCAATAGTCCAGGGTAAAGTTGTCAGGAATCCTATTATCAGTATCCAGCGCATGACCTGAAAGCAAACACAGAAGGGTATTCTCAGGGCAAGCTGATGTCCCTGGAATCATTTATAGAATCATCATCTATTTTGGGGACCTGGCCAATTTGTTTAACTAGTCTTTCTGGCAGCCATCTGGCAGATCTCGTTTCCTTAGAATATATGCATACCGATCCACGACCCCAAATAAGGACCGGATCTGGGCCATGCCACAAATTAGTCAAAGGATCCCTCCATAAGACTGTGGCAAATGTTTTTGAGTCTCGGAGTGCCAAAAACGGGTGGCTGCTGATTGTTGTTTGGCGTCCAGCGTTAAGAAATTTAAAATGAATAAGGAATGTGCCAGGATATTTTAGGCGATCCCTTTGTTGGGTACCAATCTCCTCCTTTTATTTTTTCTATAGTAAGTTTTAATGTTTGGTTAGCTCTTTCCACAATACCTTGACCTTGCGGATTATAAGGGATACCGGTAATGTGAACAATATTGAGTTTCTTACAGAACTGTGAAAAGGTGGAACTAGTATAGCCTGGGCCATTATCTGTTCTAATTTGTTGAGGACAGCCCAAAACAGCTAATGCTTGGAGCACATGGGCCATGACATGTTTAGTGGCCTCTCTGGTTTGAAGGTAGGCATATATAAATCCACTAAAGGTGTCTATGGTCACATGAATAAATTTAAGATTGCCAAAATCTGACAAATGAGTGACATCCATCTGCCAAAGGGCGATTGGTATCAGTCCCCATGGGTTCACTCCAAGATGAGGAACTGGAAGATGAACAGCACACGAAGAACAATTCTTAACAATTTGCCTGGACTGTTGTTTTGTGATCTTATGAATTAACCATAGGGAGTGAGCATTCAAGTGATGAAGTCGATGTGTTTGCATCGCCGAGGCAACAGCATCCTTACTATGTGTGAGGAGGGAGCAAAAAGGAGTAGAAGGCTTAGTAGCGGCATCGGCTAACCTATTTCCTAAAGAGAGAGGCCCCGGAAGGTCAGTGTGAGTCTGCAGGCGTCCTATATAAAATGGCTGAGTTCTTTCATTAATCATTTGTTGTATTAGGGTAAACAGATGTCCAGCCTTAGATGCCTGCTTTATTTGTCCTACAGTCTCAAGTAGGGGGATAGATTGGGCAGTATATGCACTATCTGTGTAAATATTAAGGGAGTGATTTAGGAAGGCTGAAAAGACCACTCTAATGGCTATTAATTCAGTTATTTGGGCTGATGGACTGTCTATCTGAAATGTAATCGTCTGATCTTGATAAACATAAGCAGCTATTCCTGATGAGGAGCCATCAGTAAAGACTGATAATGCATTTTCTAAAGGTTTATAGGATGTGTTTTTAGGAAAGACAAAATCAGGGTTATTTGCAAAATCAATAAGTTTATCAGGGGGATAATGATTATCAATGTTTCCCGCATAGGAGGCCAAGGCCACAGGCCAACATTGCTTTGTTTGTAACAGCCAATCAACTCCCTCTCTAGAGAAAGGCTGGACGATAAAATCAGGTTCCTTACCAAAGTAACACCTTCCCTGCTTTCTACCTAAAATTATAAGATTGGAGACAGCCTGATAAGGTTCAAGGACCCTTTTTGGCGTGGTCGATAAATATATCCACATCAGGGGGGCGGTTTGCCAGAAAACAGCAGCAGAGGAAGACTGTTCTGAGAACCAGGAATCCCAAGGGCTTCTCATAATTTATAAAGGTGATTGTTTGTTCTCGGATGGCGTTTTCAACCAGGCTTAAAGCCTGCCTGCCCTCCGGGGAAAGTTTACGGGGGTATGTTGGGTCGGCATCACCTTGTAGGATGTCATATAAGGGTTTTATTTCTCCTTTGGGATGTTTTAGGTAAGGCATGAGCCAATTAATATCTCCTAAAAGTCTTTGGAAATAATTTAAACTAGTCAATTTATCCAACCTTAACTGTAGTCTTTGCGAAAAAACCTGGGACCCCTTCATCTGAAAGCCTAGATAAGTGTAGGGGTCTGCGAGATGAACCTTGTCAGGGGCAATTTGTAGCCCTCTATTGCTTAAAGTTTGTTGTAGCTCTTGATAACTTCGTAGGGTAGCAGTTTGATCCTTTCCAGCTATCAATATGTCGTCCTTGTAATGGATGATATACATCCCTGGCCAATGGTCTCTCACATTCTCTATGATCGAGGCCACAAAGGACTGCCACAAGGTGGGACTATTTGCCATTCCCTGAGGCAAAACTCGCCATTGAAGTCTCTGCATGGGAGCCTTGAAATTGGCAGTGGGCAAACTAAAGGCAAAATGCTTCTGATCCTGTGGATGGAGAGGAATGTTGAAAAAGCAATCTTTTAGGTCAATAACCACTTTAAAGTAATTAAGAGGTATGGCTAGAGGCGAAGGGAGGCCTGGTTGCAGGGCCCCGGTCACTACCATAGTTTTGTTTACTGCCCTAAGGTTCTGCAAGAGTCGCCATCTGCCTGACCTTTTTCTAATCACAAAGATAGATGTATTCCAAGGGGAATTACTGGAAACAACATGACCGGCGTTGAGCTGTTCCTGCACCAGCTGCTGAGCGGCCATCCGTTTTTCAGTTGTAAGGGGCCATTGATCAACCCACACAGGATCATCTGAAAGCCAGGTGATTTTATCTGCATGAGCCGCAGGACAGTTAACAGCCCTGCTAAAAAGAACCCAGGCCCACCTTGTCATTTTTTTGGTGTGACTTGTATTGGTACTGTGATTCCCGAATTGGTCTTCCCTAATCCCTGGCCTGGCAAATATCCCTTGTTCAGCATTTGTGCAGTGATAACAGAGTTAAGACTACCTATGATCATTCCTACCTGAGAGAGGAGATCTCTGCCCCAAAGGTTAACTGGCAGTCTAGCTATAACGTACGGCTGTATGGTGCCCTGGTTGCCTTCTTAATCTTTCCATGTTAGGATTTTTGCACTTCTCTTGGGATTTGAGCTCTGGCCTATCCCCTGGAGGTCATTCAGTGTGTCATGCAGAGGCCACACCCCTGGCCAGTCCTCTGCTCTGATGATAGTGACGTCAGCACCCGTATCTATTAGGCCAGAGAATTGCTTGCTGTCCAGGTAGAAGGTCATTAGGGGTTTTTGCGGTGAAATTGCCTGAGCCCAAAAGACATTTGAGGACCCAAAACCCTGACTTCCCCTTGACTGGGCCATAACAGGGTTTATATTAGTAGCTAGTGGCAGGAGAAGCAACTGGGCAATCCTTTGGCTGGTAGAGACGCTATTGACACCTGACAAAGACGAAACCATGATCTTAATCTCACCCAAATAACCATTATCGATCACTTCCGGAATGACTTGAAGGCCCTGAAGTGCCACACTATCACATCTAATCAAAAGGCCAAAGGTATTCTTAGGCAATGGGCCAAAAACACCCATGGGGAGGACCTGAATTCCATCCTCAGGGATCAATACTGTTTGGGTGGTGGCACTGAGGTCCAATTCTGCACTTCCGGGAGTGGCTCTGATGAGGTCTGAGATGGATTGTTGGTGGGAACAAAGCTGATTGGCCCATGATTTTGTTTTTTTTTTTTTTTTTTTTTTTTTTTTTTTTGAGACAGGGTCTCACTATGCAGTTCAGGCTGGCCTTAAGCTCGCTTTGTAGCTCAGGCTGGGCTCGAACTCACAACAGTCCTCCTGCCTCAGCCTCCCGAGTGCTGGGATTACAGGCATGTGCCACCACGCCCGGCTAGCCCATGATTTTGTCTGGAGGCAGGGGCCTGGGGCTGGCCCCTCTTTCAGTTTTCCTGGTTTGGGGGAAGGATATTGCCATTTTTATCTCTTTTTGACTTGCATTTACTTGCCCAATGGTTACCCCGCTTGCAACGTGGGCAAAGCCCCGGTTGTTTGGGTCCCTCTCGCTGCTGCTCCTTTCCCCTACAATCTTTAGCCATGTGCCCAATTTTTCCACAATTAAAATGCTTAACTTTGTTCTTCTCCCTCTGAGAGAGAAATTGCCTGACAGTATATCCCTGCTGTGCCGCAGCCATGGTAAGACCCTGTTGATAGGCTGGCCCTATTTCTGCACAAAGGCGGATATAGCCCGAGAGATCGGACCCCTTTTTATGGGGGTGTATTGTAGCCTGGAATGCTGTATTTGCGTTCTCAAAGGCCAGTTGTTTAATTAAGTCAGAATTGGATTCCACATTACCAAATGATCTTTCAGCTGCCTGAAGCAGCCGATGTGTGAAATCCGAAAAGGGCTCCTTTGGACCTTGTTTAATATTGGTCAATGAAGCAGTAGCTTCCCACGGGAGGGTAATCTCTTCCATGCTCCAGCTGTGGCTAACTGAACCTGAGAAAACAGTCCTGCATCACATCAGGATTGGGCCTCAGAGGTAGAAAAATCCCCTGAGCCAGCCAGCATGTCATAAGTCCAGCCGTTTCTGGCCTCTGCATTTCTCTTTGCTATGGAATCACAATTCTCAAGGTATTCCGACTTCCAGAGCAAATAATCTCCACCAGATAAAGCAGCCTTGGCTAATGTGTGCCAATCTTTATGGGTGAGCCATCCTTGGGTCATGGAATCCAGTACAGTGAGTGTATAAGAGGCCGTCGTGCCATACTGTGTGACAGCAGCCTTTAACTCTTTTAGCAGTTTTAGGTCAAAAGGTGTGTGTGTTCTGATAGTCTGAGGCTGTTCCCCTTCATTTCCTGCCCTTTGTGTTTTGGTTACAGGAAACACCCAGTATGGTTCTTAGGATTTGGCTGAGAAGAAGGGGGAAGTAAAATGGCAGATGCCTCATGGTCAGCCCTCTTAATGCGAATTACTGCAAGCTCTTGGGCGAGGTCAAAACACTGTTTCTCTAATTGAATCTGTTTCCAGAGGTCTCTAACTTTATTTTCTAACCCCTTAACCACGTTAGAAGATGCCCCTTTTTCCTTTAAGTCCTAAGAGGGTGGAATATGTTGCAATAGTGGGCAGTATTTAGCAGCCTCATTGCCCAGGGTTTTCCAGTCTATAGCTTCCTCCTCAGAGCCGCCATTATTAAATGTCAGATTCTGAAGGGTGGACAAATCAGGGTACACACTGGGAACCTCAGGGGCAGTGAGTGGCTGGGAAGTCACAGTCTCTTTGTCAGGAGGAGCAAGAGTAGTTGGCTCCTCCAAGTCCTCCTCAGAAGAGAATCAGAATCTGCCTGGGAGGAAACCAGCGTGTTTTTTTGCTGATAATTGAAGGACTTGTTCCCCCTCTGAGGATCCCAGTGCCTTTGCTGGAGAATCTCATTAATAAGATTCCAATAGGAAAAGGCAGTTACAGGGACCTTTTCCGATCTGAAGACCCTCTAGGAATCTCGTAGGGTGTCTCCCACCTGCCGCCATCTCTTAGAGTCGATCGTTCCCTCCAAGGGGAACCAGGGCACACTTTATGCATAAACTGAAAATATTCACATAATTGTTTTGCTTCAACCTTTACTCCTCGTGCTTTTAATGCTTTGCTTAAACTGGTGACAAAAAATCTCATGTTCACTTAATTCCTGTCCCATTGTCTGAGGGAGGGGAAAAAAGGGCTCCGTCCACTTACCGAGGTTCAGGCATTGCAGCAGGCGCCTCTGGCCCGGGCCTCCTTCACTTTCATTCTTGCACACTCACTCGGACGGTTCCGTCGCTGAATCCTCCATACCAGGAGCCCCACGTTGGGCGCCACTTGTCCCGTCCAGCGGGTCAGTCAACGAGGGTCACCTGGGAGAGGAGCGGGGAATGGAGGAGGGGACAAAGGACAGGAGACATGAGAAATGGAGACAAGACAGGATTCTGATCAAGTCTCGTTTATTCAAGGAAGCGACACAGCTTTTATAGCAGGGGGAGAGGAAGCCAGCGTCACTGATGATGCAGGCATACTAAGGCAATCTTATAGGCTAGAGGCACTCATGTGATCCGCTGGGGGAGTATGCGGCAGGAAGTCATGATGTGGCAGCTTTGCAGGAAGAGAAACCTATTTCCGTAATGGAGGCTCTGGGGCTATCATGCCCTCCACATAAACCTAGCACTTGGAAGGCTGAGGCAGGAGAATGTGTGAGTTTGAGGCTAGCTTGGGCTACAAAGTGAGCTCACCAACCTGAACTGCACAGTGAGACCCTGTCTTGAAGAAAAGAGGAAATGAAAACCCAGAAGTGAAGTCTGGAGCACAGCTCCTGCTCTACAGAGCAGGAAAGCCATAGCTGAGAATGCCAGTGTGAGAGAAGAGGAAAAGCTGCAAGTCAGCAATCTAAGCTCATACCTTAAAAACCTGGAAAAAGAAGTATAAAGTTAACCCAAAGTATGGTGAAGGAAGGAAAGAATAATAAAGCTATGAGCAGAATGAATTTACAGGCGATCCCCAACTCCACAGGGACTGGGGCTAGGAGCCCCCTTGGAGACTGCAGCACTCAGATGCTCAAGTCCTCCATGTAAAATAGAGACATGTGTGTGGAGAAGCTGGGCCCCACTTCCTAAGTCATCTCTCGATGACTCGTGATTACTAACTTGGTGTAATGCTGGCCAGTGATAGTTAGCATGCATTCCCTGGAGAACAGTGGTGACACAGTCCACACACGTTCAGGAGACTTCTTAAAAGAATCCTGGGAAGTTGGTTGGTCCTTAGATGTGAATCCTTGGATATGGAGGGCTGACTAGACCTGAAATAGAAAGCAACCCAGCCTCTTGAAATTGAATTTTCTAAAGGGACAGTGGACAAAACCCTGGCTTTGGCACCGGAATTCTTTGTGCTTGAGGCAGAACAGGTCTTGTGACCCCTCTGCGACCTTGGTGGCAGGCTGAGCCCCGAGGACCACTCTACTTGGTCTTAGACACCACCATGGTGAACTCAAGCCGGAGTAGCCTGTGCCCAACTGGGATCATGGACCATAGATGGGAAGTCAGGGCAGCACAGGCCCCAGAGAGCTTGATCCAAGGCCTCTAGCATCATTAGAGTGGCATCTGTACCCTTCTTCCAGAATTTCCAAGAGCATATGGCCTAGCTCCAAGGGGCTCTTGGCACCACCTTGGAGCTATGGTGAAGGAGAAAGGTCTCCACCAGCTTCTACATAAGCTCCCGGAGAAGGGATCAGATTGGTTCTGCCCGAGTCATGAGGCCACATCCATGCAGATCCCTGCAGAGGCAGCCTGGCTGCTGAGATGGAAGAGGCGCTGGGCCTGGGACTGTAGGCTGGACAGTCAGGAGGCCTCCACGGGAAGGAGCAGGGCCCTAGAGATGTGGGGAAGGCAATCATATCACGATTGCTGTGAGGGATCCAGCAAAATAATAGGAAACGCATGCTCGCCCCACCTCTTTCCTGCACCTGGCATGGTTATGGCCATGGAGGAGTCTTCACCCAGCCTGGTCCCCGGCAAGATCCTGGAGGCCCTGGGACCCAGCCGTCCACACTAGGGCCCTCCTTATCCCAGGAAAGGTGCTTAAAATGATAAATGTAGCGCACAAACCCCTGCAGCAAGTGCACACAGAATGATGTTTGTGGTCTATTGCTTTTGTTTTTGTCTTTTTGAGACAGGGTCTCGCTATGCAGTTTAGGCTGGCTCTGAGCTCGCTTTGTAGCCCAGGCTGGTTCGAATTTGCAAAGATCCTCCTGCCTGTGCCTCTGCCTCCTGAGTGCTGGGATTGCAGGTATGTGCCACCATGCCTAGCTACTTTTTAAAAATTGTATTTTTAATTTTTTCTCATTCCCTTACCCTCTCCTCCTCCCCTCTTCCCTTCCCATTTACAGAAGCTTTGTTTCCTGTTTTCCTTTCTTTCTCAATTTTTTTCTCCCTTTCCCTTCTTTCCCCCTCCTTCCTTTCATCCCCTCTTTATTTGAACATTTTTTTTTTCTAATTCCCAATACCTAATATACATTTGGATCCTTATTTACACTTTTGGGTTTTCAAACCAGAGAAACAATGTAGTATCTACGCATGTGTGTCCAATATAATCTATTGTTTATTTATATTATTCCCATTATATAAAATACACAGTGTACCAATGTATCTATTAATTATAGGCTGCTAAGTTTGATAGAAATTAAAATACAATCAGGGAGGGCCTGGGCCTTCAAGGAGGTCAGCATAGAAATAAAGACTTCAGGGTTGTGGCCAGAGGCGATTAGGAAGGCCTCTGCAGGACAGGAAAGCTGTAGGCAGCCTGCCTCCCTGGAGATGAACAGTCACTTGTAGCTGTGCCATGAGGTCCCATGGTAGAGGTGGACATTAGACACAGGTGGGGAACCAGAGCACCTGGACCCACACGTCCCTGCTCTTATGAATGCCCCTGTCTTTCTGGGTTCCCCACTACACTGCCCTTCTCTGACTGGATCAGTTTTAGCTCTGAGGCTGTACTGCAGTGCCACAGTTGGCTGCAACTTGAGCCACACTGTGACTTTGCTGTGTAAATTATTCCTGGCAAAGAGACTTGGGGGGGTTGTGGAGCACACACTCAGGGACCCTTCCGGGACATCCAGGAGCTGTTCTCCTTTCCCTAACTCTCCTGATTGCCTTAGGCTTGTGACTTCATTCTTCAGTGTCCCGAGGGATCAGGAGTTATACTTTCCCTTACCACAATCACAACCGACAATTGTCCTTCAGTGTCAGTATCATTCCAATTTCAGCGTGTGTGCTGCTACCTTCTTCTTTTGTTACTGCAGGACTGGGAATTAAACCCAGTGACACTGTTTGTCAGATTTTAATTTTTAATTTTGAAATGGATTCTTCTTCATTCACTAAATTGCCCAGGCTAGGTTTGAACTTGCAACCAGCCGGTTTCAGCCTCTAAGAGTGCTGGCATTATAGATACGCACTGCTATGCCTGCTTCACATGTGACTTTTTTTTTCTTTTCATTTATGTGTTTGGTATAGGTTCTCACTGCACAGCTTGGACTTGTAGTGATCCTCCAGTTTTCAGCCTCCCTAGGGCTTGGATTACAGGTGTGCACCACAACTCCCCAACTTATTCCCAGCTCAGTGTGACCCTGGGACAGGGCCGGCACAGCATGCGGGATTGGGGATCAAACCCTGGCCCAAAGCAGGCACTTGGTCTGCTGAGCTCTCTCGCTGGCCCCATGTTTTATTTTTCAATTAAACTTTGTAAAGTGTTATGGTAAAGTTGATGTTCCTTTATTCTTCCAGCCTGAATCCCATTCCATCTTTATCTCTGACTTTGAGAAATAACAATCATGAATTTAGTGTTTATCTTTCATTTCACTTCTGTTCTTATTTTCGGCTGAGTGGGTATTAAACAGGTAATTCATGCATATGTTCTGAAGTCGCAAGGTACAAGGAAAAGTCTCCCTTTGCAGGCTCTGTTCCAGAGTGGTGGGCGGGTTGGGGGCAGCGGCTCCGCCCAGGGCGGGGCTGGGAGGGGGTGTGGCTGCTGGGGCGTAGCCGCGCATTTACTTGCAGCAGTTTGGTTTCTGGTGATCAGGCCATGTGGACCTCTGTTGTTAGGACTGGGTTTAGTTAAAGGACAGAAAATCAAGGAACAGAGGACTCAACGAGGTCCACCATGATTCTCTGTCTCGGGCTCTATTTCTCTTTGTTTCTAGACAGGCATTGCTATGCAATTTGGGATTGATTTGAACTCGAGGCGATCCTCCTGCTTCCACCTCCTGAGTGCTGGACCATGGTGTGCGCCTCCCCCCTGGCTAGGGCATGCTCATTTCTCACATGGACACTCTTACAGCAGGCAGCGCGAAGCTGTTAGAGGTCTGCGTTATCACCAGGAGCGTGTATTGTTGCTGTCACGTCCTCACACACTTCACCGGACAAGAGCCTTCTGGAGCTCCAGCCATTGTATCCTCTTTGCAGCTTACATTAGGAGGAGGAAAGGAGGAAGAGGGCTGCTTTTCCTTACGATGCAGTGATGTTTTACTGCTCATGTGGGGGCACAAGGGAAGCAGTCTTGATCCTGGCTGTCAGTTGCCACAGAGATGTGGAGGTTCTTCCCCCAGGGGAGGAGGGCAGAACAAAGCATCAAGGGATGGTTCCGTAGGCTCTATTTCAAATCCTTTCAAGTGGGAAGGTCCCTTTCTGCATGGAGAGCCAGCTGAAAATGGGCAGACTTTGGCCACTTCCTAGGCAGAACCTCTCTGCCCTCTGGAGTTCCAAGTGCAGACTACAGGGCACCCTGCCTGGGGAAGGGCCAGAAATCTGGGGGCTGGAAGCTCGACTCCCAAGAGGCTATGTGGAGTCCAGGGTGTGGCTCTGTCCAGAAGGCCAAGCTGCCCTTCAGCTCTAGGGTGACACACAAAGAGGCACTGCTGCAGGCTGTGCTGGCTCCCTGGAGTCCTGTCTCTGTGTCTGAAAGCTAGGCTTTTTGTTTGAGAAAGAAAAGTTTTCTCAAGTGTTTGCTCTCATACACTGAAACCTCTGCAGGGCCAGAGCTGGCTGGAGTGGGTGAATAGAGTGGGAGGCCAGTGGGCTGGTGTCCAGCAGGCCAGGTCAGCTGCAGGGCCCAAGAAGGCCATGTCCAGCAGGGCAGGACATACTGCCTGGGGTGGGTGGGGTAGAGGCTGGGACCCAATTGCCCTGGGCTCCCTGTAGGCCGGGTGTGTCCTGGGCCTGAGGCTACCCAGAGAGGGAAGGAAGGACTGAAGAGGGCCAGTGTCTATTTGGCTGGGTGGCATTGTCTCTGGTAAGGTCTTTCTGGGTGCATGGGCTCGCAGGCAGGAACTGGAGTCACTGGGAGGCCTGGGGGCAGGCAGCATACTGGCCTTGGTGAGGAGGGACAGGGACAAACTGTCACTGGTCTCTGGAGAAAATGAAGGGAAAAGAGGACTGTCCCTGAATGAGCCCAGGAAGAGGCTGAGCCTGTGGTTCTGCTCTGATGTGGCCCTGCAGAGCTTGCTTGACCTTTGCTTTAATAAACTGCTCAACTAGGCCTGGGTTTGGCCTTTGCTGGGCCAGGCCAGGCTCCTGGAGCCCCACAGGCCCCCTTTGTGAGGGGAACTGGACAGGCCATTGCACCAGCTGGAGGTCAATACCCAGCTCAGCAGAAGCATGCTGGAGAGGTAGTGCAGCTGCTGTGTGTTGGCGGTAGCAGCAGGACCTTGGCCATGTCCAGGCCTCCCTGGAAAGGGTCTCCCACCATCTGGCTTCCTGAGTCCTGCTAGGCCGGCCTGGACTCCCTGCAGCCTGGGAGAAAGGAGTCCCTACCCCAAAGCAGCACTGTGTTCTACAGTGCTGAGGCCCACGGCCACTGGCCCTGGGGTCAAGATACTGAAATGTGCCAGATGTGGTGAAGAACACCTGTAATCCCAGCACTTGTCAGGCTGAGGTTGGAGGATTGTTTTAAGTTCGAGACCAGCTTGGGCTACAAAGTGAGCTCCAGGTCAGCCTGAACTGTATAGTGAGACCCTGTCTAAAAAGATTAAAAATACAAAAAGATGTTGAAATGCATCTGATCATAGGAAACAGATCTTGAAGAGACAAATGAGCTGGGCGTGGGGGGCACACACCAGGAATCCCAGCACCCTGGGAGGCCGAAGCTAGAGGATTACAAGTTTAAGCCAAGCTTGGCATTTAGTTGAAATCCTGTCTCAAAACAGTAAAAAAGGCTGGGGTGTGGCTTGGTGAGAGAGCATCAGTTGTTCAAAACACAACTCAAACCAAAACCAGACCCAAAATGCCAATGCGAAGAAAGACGACAAGAGGTTGTGTGGTACAGGAGACAAGGTGTGAGGGAACCGTCGGTCACAAAGCCTTCTGAAGATGGCACCAGGGCTGCTGGAAACATGGCTGGAGGGGCCTTGGTGGCGACTTTTGCCAATATTAAGCTTGGGATATGCTAATGGGGTGGATCCTACAGCCGAGTGGGCTCCTGGTGACACGTGGTAAGCACTTAGGAATATTCTGGCCTGCTGCCTGTGTGCAGACAGGTGGCAGAGTGAGCCCTGGGCAAAGTGAGGGAGTAAATACCACCTCTGGGTGACTCTGGGCCAAGCCTGAGGATGTGCAGATCCAGCCCCCTGTGGGGCTGAAGTCCCCATCCCCATTACTGTGGAGTGCACGGGTCGAGCCCTGGGAGGTGGCTGATTGGATCACTGGGTAGATCCGTGACTGAGCCTTGGCCTGGGACCAGAACACACACTTGTACTCACAGGCATCAGGGGTTGCGAGGCATCTCCCATGTGGCCCCTCCACATGGGCTGGGCCTGGACTGTGGATCTGTCACATGAAGTTGTTCCAAACTAATTGGAGGGGACCAGAGGTCCCTGTACATGCGAACCCGGCACACTGGCGGTCCTGGCAGCCTCTCTCTCACAGTACCATCTTCTGGAACAGTGTAATTAGTAACGTCTACTCTTTGGGGCTGCAAGAGTCACTATTGTCAGGACAGCGTTTCGCTGCTTGTCCCCGCAGGCAGCTCAGAGCCACGTGGTGTTCAGTCTCAGGAGCAAGGCATGGACAGTGACACGGCACAGACCACAGCACACAGTGGTCCTTTTCAGATTTATTTCATCTGCTAACATTCATTCTCAACCTAGACAGAAACAATTAGGTGATTATGACCTGCTTCTCCATCAGCAACTCATTTTTTTGTATGAATAACCAAAAGATTTTTTTCTCAACACCTTTTTTTTTTTTTTTTTTTTTTAATAAGAAGCTATAAATAAATAAAGCTTTAAACGCTCCTGGGTTCAAGTGAAACAGTTCCAGTTCCCAAAAAGTTCACAGACTTGTTGCTTGGACAGTTCTGCTGTCCCTGGCTCCCTCCTAGGGAACCTGTCCTGGAAAGGGCAGCGGCAGGTCCAGAGTGCCTGGTGACTGCTGTGACCACTGGGCCCTGGGGAGGGCCGTGGGGTGGGAGCAGGTCGCACAATAGGAAGGGGTCACCCTGTCCTGTGATGTCCTGGGAGACGCTGTGAGCACAAGGAAGCTCCATCCCAAAGCAGAGTGGGCCAGACAGCTGAGGGCTGAGGATGGTGCTGGCCAGGGGTGGTACTGTTTTCCAAATGCAGCAGAGACCGAGCAGAGACCCGTGCTTTCGTGTGTGGGGGGACAGCGAGGCATAGCTAACAGGTACTCAATATGTACAAGAGGGTCTGCACTCCTGGACAAGAGACCACAGTGCCCCACCAGCCTGAGAACAGACCCGAGGGCTCCCCAGCACTCCCCTCCTCTCAGAGGACACCCAAGTGCAGAGTACCAGAGCCTAGCCTCCTGGCACTGCTGTGTCTGCCCTTTCTCAGAGCCACCCCACTGGCTCGCCAGTGTACCTACCTCACTAGTGTGAGCACTGGCGAAGGGGGCAGTGCTGGGCTATGCTGTGCCCATGCCACATCTATGGTGCCTTTGGACCCCAGTGTAGAGGACAAGTGAAGATGAAGCTGTTCCTTCCAGAGCTATGGGAGTTGTCCGCCTCCTGCCATGGTGACTGACTTTTCACTCCATGGTGGGACCCTGTGGGGACCCAGTGAGGTGACAACAGGGAGGGCCCTGTCCTGCCATAGGGCCAACATTTGGCCTGCACCCTCCCAGGGCCAGGGTGCTTATTGTTTTTGTGGTGGCCGCTAGGCATCCTGGAGCCTCTGATAGGGCACAGGGCAAGTGCTTCCAATAGATATGCAAATGGCTTCTAGCAGGCCGCTGGCCAGCCTGTGTGGGGTCAGGGAAGTGTGGGGGAGGCCGGGCTGCAAGGGTGGCTCACCCGGGTTAAGGGGGCATGCCCAGGCAGGAATCTGAGGGCCTGAAGTCCCTTCCTAGTCACCGAGAACCACCACGGCCAGGGTAGAGCTCATAGGCAGCAGCTCTGTTCCCAACCTGTGACAGTGACAGAGCCTGATTGTATTTTTTGGCATGGGGTCATGGGAACAGAGGTCTATGAGTTCTTGAGTAAAGGTTCTGGTGATGGGAGGTGGGGAGAAAGGTCAGGAAAAATAGGGTACGGGGAGGTCCTGCCGCCCACCCCCTTGCCGTCAGAGCCCCTGGTGGCATCCCAAGGCCAAGCCTCACTGTGGGGTGACCCACAGGTTTGCAAGGGTCATCAGTGTTCTGGGGATGGGACTGGAGTAGACTGCCACAGGTGGCGACCCTGGTCTGGTCAGCCACAGGTGGCTGAGCTCAGAGCTCCAGTCCTGAGGCCCTCAGAGCTGCAGTGTTCCTGGGCAGGTGGCTACTCAAGTTTGGAACACCAGGGACTCCAGAGGCCACGGGGTGCTTGGTTGGCTCTGGGAGCTGGCCTGCTGCCCCTGCTGAGCCACACAGCAGGTGAGCGCAGGTATGTGCATAGCTGGTGTGGGGACCGGCGCTTGGCCCCACTCATCCTCTCTCCAGTGTCTTTGTTCCTTTTCCAAACCATTAGCTGATGTGCCCATGAGGGAGAGGGACAGCAGGAGTGCCTGCTGCTCCAGACACCAGCCCCTGCCACCACAGCTGGGGCATCTTTCCAGCATGCTTCCTTCTGTCCCCACCCCCATTCCCAGGTCGCATCGGCCTCTGGTGAGCGGGTACGGGGTCTCCCAGCGGTCTCAGGTGGGCCCCTCTGCATGAAGGGCCACGACCAGTTTCAGTCTGCCCCAGGAGGCCTCTCTGCAGCCACCGCCACTACCACTTCTCGATGATGTGGCTCATGTAGTCCTCGGTGGGCACGCGTCCCGGCTCCTCGGCATCCTCGCCCGGCAGGGCCTCCTTAGCGCGGTGCAGCAGGCGCTCCTCCCGGCTCCTGAGACGCTGCTCCCTGCGTTCCAGCTGCCGCTTGTACTGGTAGCGCTGCTGGAAGAGGTCCTTGGCATAGTCGTAGAGTTGCATGTCCAGATCGTTGAGCTCCTCGATGCGCTGGATGGTGTCCTCGTCCACCTCCACGCCGCCCGCCCGCGTGCTGTTGTACTGCATGAAGGGCCGGATGAACTTGAGGTTGAACGTCCGCTCGAACAGGTACTGAGTCTTGCGTTGGAACTCGGTCAGGCCGAAGAAGGCCATGCCGCGCAGGTTCTTCTTGGCGCTCTCCAGCAGCAGCTGGGCCCGCTTGCCCTCGGGGATGAAGGACAGGTTGTAGCAGCCCACCAGGCTCAGGTCGGCCAGCATGCGCACCTGGCGGTTGTTGGCCAGGTTGTAGGGGCAGTCCATGAACTCCTGCAGCGTGCAGCCTGACCAGTCCGTGCCCTCATAGCAGGGCGGCAGCTCCTCAGGCGTGGGTGTGCGCCCATCACACATGTGCAGCGAGGTCTTCCACGTGGCCCCGCGCTGTACGTGCCGCCATTCGCTCAGGTAACGGGATACAGGGTCCCGCAGGAGGGTGATGTAGTAGAACTTCCTGCAACGAGAGGGAGAGGGGAGGTAAGGGGTGATTGGGCGTGAGGGAAGGGTACCCACTGCATGCCTGTCTGCCATGGGCCCCACTGGGTGCTCAGCTCTTACATCAGGCACATGCAGGAACCAGCCACGGGTCCATGGCTGGCAGCTGTGACCCCAAACAGTGCCCTGCGGTGCCGCCCTCAGGTCCCTAGGCCAGCTGGCTCCTCAGGAGGACAACTCCGACATTCTCCTGCTGGGAACACGGAGCTGCCAGGCGTCTGTCTCACAGAGCTAGCTGCCAGTGGCACAGGGGCTTCTGCTTCCCTTCCTGCCCCTCCTCCTGAGAGCAAGGAGGATGTCAGGGAAGGAGCCCTGTGGGGGCTGAGCTGAGAGGAGCTACCCCTTTGGGAGCGTGGGGGGCCAGTGGTGGGGCCGCCTGTTGGCTTGTTAGCTACAGTGTGCTACAACACTTGACTGCTCTGTGGACTCTAGGGAGGAAGCATGCACTCTGAGCCAAGCATCCAGCCAGCATCTGGCTCTGTCCTCCAGAGGCACAGGGAAGCAAACCACAGCTCTGCTCCCAGCAGCTCCCCTTTCACTGCTTCCCCCACTTGACTGCTGCCACCCACTCCAGCCACAGCAGCCAGGAGCCTGCTCAGCGCCTTGCCTGGTGTGCATGCTCTTTTAGGGAGAACGCTGAGCTCTGACTGTGGTTCTATGGTGGCCACAGCACCGTGCCCTCTGCAGAGGTCTCCATGCACTCACCGTGGGGACAGCCCAGGGCTCCCAGCACTCAGCTCTATCCGAGAGCCTCTGGCCACTCACCACTACCCAGCCAGACCTCTGCTGCCTGCCAGGCCCAAGATGTGACATGAGGCCTTCATCTGGGTGGCCACATTGTGCAATCACTGGGCCTGTGTCCCTCCCTTGTGTCTAAAGCACTGGAATCCTGGGAAAGCTGGTGTATGTTCCTGGAAAACGTGGGTCAACTCATACCACCCAGGGCTCCTGGGAAGAGAGCCTGCTGGCCAACCAGGGGATAGCTCATGGGGTGGGGAGCAGAGCACCAGGAAGAGGACAGCTGTGCACAATGTTCTGCCTCTATCTCAAGCTGGCTATGAACCACATGGCTGGGTGGCTGACAGATGTCACTGGGAACTGCTGGGTGACATGGTAGTGATGCAGTGGCCCCTGTCTGGTGCTCAGGCAGCTGGGGGAAGGAAGGTCCTATGCTACACACTCATGTCTGTGAAGGGTAACAATGACAGTGATGCCCATCCCTCAGGACGGCAGCCATGGTGGGGGCAGCCGCAGCGCCAGGCTCTTCTCCTGGCACAGCGGGGCATTCGGCCGCAGGCACCGGTGTGGACAGGGTCTCCACTGCCAGTTCCATGCGCTCCAGATTGGGTGAGGTGGCACTAGTGGGACGGGGAGGTGTGGTGAGAGGGTGCCCTTCCTGAGTGGGTGGTGGGCACAGGATCCTGGGGCACAGGCTTAGCTCAAGTTGAGGCCAGACAAGGAGGGTCTTAGAAAAACAAGCTCCGATCTGTCAAGGCCGAGGGCAGAATTCATGGATTCAGAGATGAAAGTCTAAGACCTCCAAGAATGCCTTCTCTGTGAAATAATCCCAGTGTTCCCAAGCACAGCTTCTGACAGCCCCAGAAGCCATTGTCTGGAACCCTGCCCCCAGCTGCACCTAACCATGGCTGGGCTTAGTGCTTCTGGAGGCCTGCAGCTGTTCTGCCATTTCTGCGGACACTGTGTAGCATGCCCCACAGCCATGCTGGCCTACAGGCAAGGGAGGCCTTTCTGCCTGAGTCTGTTAACTGACATCACGGGAGGCTATTGCTTTGCAAGAGGCTTCCGCATGGACCCATCTGTAAATGAACATGGAGTCACTGCTGAAGGTCCAGCCAAAAGCAAAGCCCTGTCTGACAATCAGTTCCAATCAGCATGATAATGAAGCTCGCTCTGCCTGCCAACATAAAGTTACCTGACAATAGCTAAGCAGTCTTTTTCTGCTGGTCCATCTCTCTGATCCTATCTTACTGGCTAAGGCACTATGAAGGGACCACTCACTATATAGTCTTCTTCAGCTTTTTCTTTCTATAAAACCAATCCTCAGCTCTGATCACTGACTGGCACCCCCATCTTTCCTGTGGAATGAAGCATTGCCCCATTCTGGAATCATAAGTAAAACCAAATGAGATGTTTCTTCTTGAGTGGGTTTTTCAGACAAGGTCTTGCTGTATAGTTCAGGCTGCTCCTGAATTCACTGGACAGCCCAGTTGCCTGTGAACTTGCGGCACTCTCCAGCCTCAGTCTCCCAAGCGCCAGGACTACAGGCGTGCACCACCATGCCTGGCATCAGTCAGCTTCAGTCCTTGCCTTTGCATGGTTCCACTCGGTGCTGCTGGAGTGGCAGGCTCCAGTTCTGTTGGTGTTAGCATTCTTTTCTTTGCTGTACCCCAGCCACTCCAGTCTGTTCTTACAGGGTTGGTGCGGTCTTCCCTGGGCCACTGAGAACAAGCACAGGGGTCTCTGGAAGACCTGAGAAGCAGCGCGGGAGCTCTGAGGCTCTCACAGGAAGGAGGGAGATCAGGGTGGCTGCGGCCCTCTGGGCCTGTCCCATCTCCTTCCAGAGGGCCCAGTAAGCCAGTCATGGCCTGACCCAGTCTGAGACTCTGGCACCTTTCTGATGGGCCTGGCTGATGGGTGGCTGGGCTCTGAGAAGGGAAGCACTGACCTTAGGCATGAGGAGGAACAAGAGTAACTGGGGTGTCCTCCACTCCCAAGGGCCAGATGATGGGGGAGGGGAGTAGAGCTGTATGGTGAAAAGTGGGTTTAGATCTTAGCACATGGGTCACCAGCCACTGCCATCTGTACCAGAACATCTGGATGTAAGCCTGGGATCTGGATCAGGACTGCTCTTCTGTTCCGAGCTTCCTGTTCTGCAGCCTGCCCCTCTTCTCTTCACCATAGGGGCCTGGTGTACAGGATTTATGCTTTCTTCCATCTTTCATTTTTTTTTTTTAACGTATTTGGAATAGACTCTCACTATGCAGCTGGGACTCATAATGATCCTCCTGTTTTCAGCCTCCCCAGCCCTGGCACTATAGGTATGTGCCACTGCACTCAGTCTCAATGGCAGGTTCAGCATATCTGGGAGTGCAGCAGGTGTGGTATGTGGTGCCAGGGATTGAACCCAGGTCCCTGCACTTGCCTAAGCAGGAACTTAGTCCGCTGAGCTATCTCGCTGGCCCTATGAGTTTATTTTCTGAAAACCAATCTTGCTGTGGAGCACAGGCTGGCCTTGAACCTGAGATCCTCCTACCTGAGCCTCCCACGTGTGCCCCCACACCTGCCTCCGTGACAGTCCTCCTCCTGGCAAGTCTCAGAGCCTGCCCCAGGACCTGGTCCTTCTTTTCTGGCTGGTCTTCACAACTTTTCAGAGACCATTTTTTATCTCAAGAGTTTTAGTTTAATGCAGGCAGGGCTGCCCAGCCCACGGGCAGTAGTATTTCCTTCCCTTTGTCTGCCTGACACAGTGATTTGACCCAAACCCTAAGCACGACTCTTGCTTCCAGAAATCCAGGACTTCAGAAAAATCTTGCTTTTAACAGAAAAAAGAGGGGCCAGGGACATGGCTCACTAGAATAAGCACTTCCCTGGCAAGTGCAAGGGCCTCAGTTGGGGGGGGGGGGCAATACTAAAAAAGAGACAAAGGAATCTGGCTGCTGACCATGTGACATCTGGAGCCAGGGACACTGGCCTGGTGAGCGGCTGTCCACTAATCCCAGCTCCACAGGAAGAAGGACATCCAAGGAGACAACAGGGTGAGAGGGGGGAGCTACTCAGAGCACACAGACGCCGGTCTGTGCACGCAGCCCCAGCAGAAACGCCCATATGTGCTAGGCGTGCCAGCCACGCTGGAGTCAGAGTCTTGTAAAAATCACACCTGCTCAAAAAAAAAGACCACCCAGGATGACTGTGTCGTCCACACAGTCAGGACAACGAAATCAGGGATTGTACCCCCACCCAAGCATTCTATTACAAAAACTTTCACATACGGAGAAGTTGAAAATTCGACCCATTAAGCCCCAAATGGGTGATTTTAATATTTTCTTTACATATTTCTGTGCTGTCTGTAGTCCTAATCTGAAAATCTGAAGTGCTCTTGAAATTACACTTTTTGGAACAACAACAAGACACACAAAATGCAGGTACTCTAAGAACCATTCAATACCCGCAACTTAGGCACACAAGGTATATGTGAAATGTACACAAATTCGGTGCGTAACTTGGTTCTCCCTGAGCTCTCTGTTAATATATATACACAAAGACTCCAAAGTCTGAAATCCAAAACACTTCCTGTCCCTAGCACCTGGAATAGATTGCTCAATCTGCCCTAACACTGAATGGTGTCACGACTGGGTTTTGTTGGAGGTACAACGGGGCTCTGAAAGGGTGGCTTTGCCTTCATCCGTCCTTCCCAAGGGCCCAGGGGCTCAGCAGCTGTGCCTCCCACCCATGGGCTGAAGGGGGCCTTTAGTGACTGGGTCATACCAGCTGGGTCTGAACTTGACCTTAACCACAGGTGCGGCAGAGGTGCATCCCTGCTGGACATAGGACCCTGCTGCTCAGAGAGGGTGGGTTTTCTTTCTCTTTCGTTGGTACCCACTGGTCCAGGTTCCCTCCTGCTGGCTGGAATGTGGGTGGACTGAGTGCTGGCAGTGATTCTGAACTGTGAGGCAGAAGCTTTGCTTGCTGAGGCTGGCAGAGACAGGAGGGCCTGAGCTGCTGATGTTTTCCTGGCTGCACCCAGAGCGTGGCCTGCCTGTGCTGGACTTCTTTTCAAAGGGACAAAAAGAAACCGTGGAACAATTGGCCTCTGGACTTAATCCATTTACTCAGAGCTGACACAGGAAGGGCAAGGCAAGATAAGGGTGAACTGGGGGTGGGCAGAAGGGCCAGGGGGACAGCACAGTTCTCCATATTTCTTCCTGTGGGCACAGGCCACTTGTAGATGAAGAGACAGGCCCAGGCAGCTCAGGAGCTAACCCGGGCCTGGCTGGCTCGGGCAGTCCTGCCTGGAGCTCTGGCTGTGAGCTGTATCTGCTGATGAGAATGTTCATGCGGAGAGCCCCTGCCAGGCGGGTGCACAGTGGCTGATCTGCATGTCCTACAAGGCCAGGTGAATGTGTCCCCAGCACTATTGGCCCAGGCACCTTGCTGACCACTATCTAAGCTGCAGTCATGGATGGCAGTGTTTTGTCACTGAACTACGAGCCAAAGTCTGCCAGAGAAGCTGCATTAAAAAAAATAGATGCAGACCTGCATGTGAATACACATCGCTAGGCAGGGCAACTTTAAACAGAAACCAGGCTGTCCTGGGTACCACAGGGATAGGGGCTACGCCTCAGATTTACCACTCTGGGCAGTACCTTGCTGTGGGAAGCTGGGCAGGCTGCCCCTGGGGCTCGTGCACAGGGGCTTCCTGGTCACACACAGTCCTCCTAGCCCTGCTAGCCAGAGGCAGATGGCCAAGGACAGAGATAACAGCTCAGCAGGAGTCCTCATAGCAGTCTCTGCCTTGCAGGGAGGCCAGATGGGCAGAGTTGGGGGGGCTGGGCTCATGCACGGGGTGCACAGAGGGGGCAGTGAGGGACCAGGGCTGCTGTGAGCCCCCAGGCGGGGCCCTTCAGCTCTACCCCACCACCAGGTTGCTGGGCAGGGAATCCAGACAGCAAGCCAGGCTTTAGGCCATCCTGGGCCTCCAGCACTGGGATCTGAATGGCTCTGGGAGGGGCTTCTTCATCTGTCCTGCGGCCAGGCTGGCTCCACCTGGGCTCACTGGCTCCCCGCCAGGCAGCAGCAGCTGCTTCCTTCCCACAGCTGCTAGGTGCTGCTCTGCGCCTGGGCTCAGGGGCCAGGGGCAGGGTGGGACCTCGAGGGCCTCCAGCCCTCCAGCACTGGGCAGCACTAACTGCTCAGCCCCACCCAGATGCCCAGAGCAGGAGTGGTCCCACAAAGGCCCTGGTGGCTCAGGAGTTTCTCTGAAGCGTCCTGTGAATGGCTTTGCTTCTGCACCTAGAGGAGCTGGAGAGGCCCAGGGAGGAGGTGGCCCAAGCAGTGTCTCTGTGGAGGCTGTGCCTCCAGGGTATGGGGTGGCCCTGTCCTATAGATCCTCTTTTCCAGTGCAGGGGCCAGCAAGCGCAGGCTTGGTAGGGCTGTAGGTGCCCAGTACAGGGCTTGCTCCCTCCTGATGAGGACATGGAGACCTCCTAGAAGCCTCAACTCAGGAGCTACTCCAGTGCAGAAACACCCCTTCCAGACAGCCTGCTCGGGGCTGCAAGCAGAGTACTCTTTGGAACAGACATCGCTCACCCCTCTATCCAGGTCCACACAGGCTCCTTCCTTCTCTGTCTCCCACTCCAGGCTTCCCTCCCATCTGTTGCCACCTGTCCCAGCTCTCGGCCATCTGCTCCACACACATACTCAGGTCTGTGCGTGTGAGTCTCCCTCTGGCCCTGCCCGGCAGGCCAGCACCCACTTGGAGAAGGCTCTCTCAGTACTACACAGCAGCCTACGAGTGAGATGATGACTCGGCCAGCGATTCCTACTGTCAGCTGCTACCCCCACCTAGGCCTCATGGGAACAGTCCAGGCTCCCAGACTGTACTGTACTCTAGCAAACATAGCCCACCAAAGTACAGCATAGCAGCACCTCTGTGCACCTGCTAATCCACCCTGTGGCTGGCCAGCCTTGGCTGTGGTCCCAGGATGCAGGCTGTGGGAGGTGCATGTGAGACCAGTTCTGGCCCCTACTCATCAGGGTGACAGCAAACACCTCCCTCCCAGGCCTTCAAGGACTTGGTGTGGTGCCCAGATAGCACTGGAGAGCTTTGCAGCCTCTCAGCATCTACAGGAGCAGAAGCTTGCTGTTGTTTTATCACTTACTTTGTCGCTGGGACAAGGACACGAAGATTTAAAGAAGGAGGGGTGTATTCTCGGCTTGCAGGCTCCAGGGAATGGGGGCATGGGGTAGGAACCCGAGGAGGGGAACTGCTAGCCCCCTGAGCAGGGATGCAGTGTCAGGAGGCCTGGGGAGGGAGACACACCTTCCAGGACTCAATCATGGCAACGCCTCTTCCCACCAGACCTCTTCTGATAGCAGGTGCGGGCGGGAACCTAAGATCCAGCCACCTGCCAGACACATGAGGCCTTGGGACAGAGACTGTCCTGGGCTGGGCCAGGCATGAGCTGCCTGCCCTTACACAGGTGACCTGCGCTTGCTGCTGGGCAGCCTGCCCCTCTGACCTGCTGGACCCTTCCCTGGCCACAGGACTCAGCAGGCCTGCCATGTTCAGAACAGGAAGGGCTGGGAATGTGGCCCCTGAAGGGAGTGCCATGCAGGGAAGGACAGTGGCCAGTAAGGACTCAGCCTGAGCTGAGGCCTGCGGGGCAGTAGCGCTGGTGAAGTGGTGTGCTGAGGGGCGCTCACAGAGGACGGGAGAGCTCTGACAGAACGGCCCAGTCTCAACCGTGTGAAGGATGGTAAGGGTGTCATTATGGCTTCACGGCAGGACGCTGTTGCTAATGGTGCGAAAGAGGACCTTTGCCATCCTTGCTTCAAAATACCAAGTTAAGAAATATAGGTGAAAAAGTAAAATATTAATTTAACTTTAACAGGAAAGACTTCCACAAGCTTCCTCTCAGCTGACAGCATCTACAGATGCAGTGGGCAGCAGAAATCTGAGGCACTCAGTGGCCAGGGCTTGAGGGCCGTACAGCTTGCTGAATGGAGATGTCTCATGCTTGCAGAGTTGTGCCATGAGAACTGAGGCACTGATGCAGTGCCTGGGCCAGGGTATGCTGCTCTCTGAGGCAGGCAGCCCCTTTCAATGTGCCCAGGAGCCGGAAGCTCTGGCCAGCCCCAGGAAACAGTGGTCCCACACCTAGGGGATGGCCACAGCAGTACTCCCAGTGTCCCCCATGCAATCTTTCCATGCCTGACAAGGACCCCGGGAGACTTCAGGGGCAGAAGGTAACAGCCTCTCATGGCACCATGGGGAACTGCCACATAGGCCCACCTGTCTTGCATGGGCACAGATGGGTGGGAAGGGCCCAGCCTGAAGCCTGTGTGCAGTCACCCCACATCAGGGTGGCCCTCCTGTGAGAAGTGCCTCAGTGGACATACCCAGGGCCCAGGGCCCTGCTCTCTCCCCGAGACACGCTTCCCAGATGCGCTGGCCTACAAAGCACAGCAGCCCCCTACTGAAGTGCGCAGGGGACTAGGCTAGGGCCCCAGGACCAGGACTAGCTCTACCTGGCTGGTGTGAGGTCTAGCTGGTTTCGGGCCGGGAAGTCCTGGGAGCCCTGTCTTGGGTGGGCACCACAAGGCCAAGCCTCTAGGGGAGGACGGGCTGCAGGCTTTCTGCCTGTTGCTCCCAAAAGCAGCATGGCAAGGGACTTGCCTGGCTGGGCCTCATAAGCAGTGCTGAGTCTGAGGCTGCCCCAGGCGTGAGGGGCTATGCTCCATCTCCTCTGTCTCTGCCAAGCTCTGTCCTGACACACTGGGCACTGCTCCAACAAGTGGGTCTTGACAAGGAGGCACCCAGTCGGCCTCGGGCCTCGAGGGGCAGCTGCTCATTCACAGTTCACACCCACTCACCAGTTTTTGCCGCCTTTTGCTGTCTGGTAGGTGAGACGTGGCTTCCGGCCAAATGCACACACTCGCATGTTAGGGGCACATGGAGACTATGGTCCTCTGCCCCTTAGCTGCACCTGGTGGGATAGCTGGGCAGCTGCAGGGCGCTTGCTGGCATGGACTGACACCAGCCTCCAGAGCCTGTCTCCTGACCCAGCCTGGAGCTGTTAAGCTCACGCTTTCTGCTAGGATGCTGCTCAGTCAGGACTCAGACTACACCTCCAGCCTACACACCCATGACCATGGCTGCCCACGCCAGTGGAGCAGTACACCAGGGCCTGGCAAGGCCCGGGGCAGCATGTGTGCCTGACCTGGCTGAACTGTCTCCACCAGGAGTCCCCCAGGCAATGCCACCTTGTGGGTGTCTGCCAGCACTAATCCTAGAAACCTAGAAACTATCCTTGTGGGTTGAGAAGCGCTCAAGGCCGACACGTGAAGGGCAGGACATGCTACAGCTGGTGGCTCCATGGCAGCTGGGAAGCACAGCCTTCTGAGTCCTCTGTGAGGATGCACAACTGCAGCTCCGTGGGCACGACATGCCAGTGGCACATCAAGCTTGCGGGTACCTGACGCCAAGTTTGCAAAGCACACAAGCCCAGAGGACTTGTCCCTGGCATGCTGCCCTGGGCCTTCTCTGTGTTGTCCTAGCTTTATACAAACAGGCTCGTGCTAGTTGACAAAGGAACAAGTGACAAAATAACGTACACAACCCAGTATGATTTTCTTCAGGGTGGTGTAAGTCAGGGAGCCCTGGGAGGCTCAGGATGCGTCCAAAGTCACAAGACCACGAATGGGCTGGGGGTCAGGGGTTAAAACTGGTCCGAAGACCACATGTGTGCAGGGTGAGGGGTGCACTGAGTCCTTCGTGTGTGGCCTGCCAGCTGCACAGCTGGATCTGGCTCTAGGGGCCACCCTGACCCTTTCAAGATCTCAAAATCACCTGGTTCTCATCCACATGGTTCCACACCCCACAGCCCAGAGAAGGGGCTGTGGACACAGACTCCATGCTCACATGTCCACCACACTAGCAAGGGGGAGATGGAGCCAGAGGCCACAAATACTCTGTAGCTCAACTGCTTTCTCCATCCAGAGCCTGCACACATGCTCTAGAAAGACGCTACCCCATGCCCATGTGAAGTGTGACGGCCCACTTCCCACTGCCCTCGTACCCCGCTGACCAGGCTCTGAGTGCAGTGAGGGTGATCCGCCTTGGGGTGATGCAGGAGGAATCCATGGCCTGAGGATTGGGTTCAGCTCTGAGAATGCTGACCTTCCCAGAACCAAGAAGCCACTGCGTCCCCTTGCTATCCATGACACTAAGGTCAGTGCCTGCTCACTGGGAAGGGATGGATAGGCATCTGCCGGCTCTGTTCCCACGAGGCACAAAGTGGTGACCACCCTCTGCGGGTGGGCAGACATGCCCCTTGTGCAGCCAGGCCCTTCACACAGAGGCCTTCCTGGTCTTTGCCTCAGCCCAGGAAGTTTATAGTATTCCAGTCTACCACTTCTAATGCAATTCATGGCAAGAATAAAGACTCTAAGGCATATTTGTAGTTGTGGGAAGCCAAGGGGTCCTAAGTCCAGCATGATGATGGCTATGCGGAACAAAGGCCTCGACTCAGGACTGACCACAGGTTTTACTAATTCAGGAAGAGGGGAGTGGCCTGAGGATGAGTGACTGTGAGAGTGGTGGGAAGTGGGTGAGCGCTGTGAGCTGGGCTGGGCAGGAGGCCTGCAGTCACCTCAGCAATCTGCAGAGAGTAATCTGCATGACACAACTGAGATAGCATCTAGTTTTGGGGTGGGTGCTTCAGCTTTGCAGTGTAATCTTCAGTCCCCAGGAAGTCACAGCCTCTACCTCAATCACAGCAAAGAGCACAGAGCACTGGCTCTCCATCCCACCTTGCCCCAGCTCACACATGAGAACAATGGGGGTCTGGGGCAACACTGCCTGCCAGTTTCAAAGACTCCCATCAGTGCTTTGGTTGGATCAAAATGCAGTGCTTAAGCCAAATGAAGGGATGAGGAAATGTCCCAGCACCTCTGTATGTGTCAACACATGGAAACAGGGTCAGGCACAGCAAAAATGGAGAGTCACGCTCCTCCTTCTGGAGAGTTGCTCAGCTGTCCTCACCCCCACCGACTGATAGACTCCAGAGTGCCTGCAGGAAGTGGGCATGGAAGTCAGCACCTGGGGCCAGGCTTCCCACCTGACAAAGGTGAGCTCAGCATCAACCAGTGTTACGGTCCCCAGAGAACACCTCTGGCACCTGCTCCCTTCTTGCACAACATGGGTCAGCTCTATCCAGCCTCGCATGGAAGGAAAGAGAAGAAAGAGCTGGAAAGAGCTACCTGCTCTCCTCTGTCAAGGGATGGATGCACCAGGAAGAGAGAGGCTGGGAGGGAGAGAAGCTGCAAGTCAAACAATCTATATGAAAGTTCAAACATGAGAAAGACAAATAGCCTTATAACCTCAAAAAAAAAAAAAAAAAAAATCCCATATAAAACACAGAAAGCAGCAGTTAAAAACTCTTCGTACAGTACTGAAAATGCTTTCAGTTTATTTTCTTACACTTCTGGTAAGAACCACAGCATACAGGTAAGGCACACACATGTACATGTTCATGGATGTGCACATGTGTACCTGTAGACACATACAGAGAGCTGGCACACACTTGGAACAGATGCAGCAAAACATTAGCACATCAAGGAACCTAGGCGATAGGAGGGAGGATCACTTTCCTGCTTCTGCAACTGCACATTTTTCAAAGTAAAAACCAAAGGGGGAAATTCCTTCAAAGAAAATGCCAGGCTATTTCTTTCAAACTGCAGAAGAATGGATTACCCAGTTTTAGGAAACTGTTCAGGTCTATACTGATAGGTAATCTTCCCCAGTTCATTCTACAAAACCGGTGTCATCTGAGTCCCCAAACCAAAGTCAGGAGAAGGCCAATGAGGCCCACTTCATCTACAACACAGACATCACCTTCCTCCAAAACCCTTATCAAGTCAAATCTGTTGCAGAACATGACCACTATACTAAGACCAGGCGCATTACCCCAGATAGGCAAGGATGGCTTACTACGAAAACCCCCATAACACCTCATTAGCAGAGAACAGACCTCAGCAATACGCTATACAGGAAGCACTTGGCAAATGCTTACAATATTATAAACTCGGGAAAGGCAGGGTCTCACTAAGTAGCCTAGACTGGCCTCAAACTGTGTCAATCCTCCTGCCTTAGCCTCCTGAGTTACAGGTGTGTGGCACCATGCCCAGCTAGAGAAGAGCTCTTTTAGTGTGATGAAATATCCCTATAACCCAGAGCAAGTCTGGTCCTAGCATGCCCTCCAGGATGAGGAGGATAGGTCCCACTCTCCCTGAAGGGATTCTGAGTAAGGGGCTCTCCAGCTGATGTGCTAATGACACAACTAAGGAGAAGGCAATGCAAAGTCCCTATCCAAACAGGTGTGGCTGGCCCAGGGCTCTGCACACAGCCTCCTGGACCACTGGGGCACCCAGCATGGGTGAGGGGGACTTTGCACACCTGCCACCTCTTCTCTGGGTCTTATTCACAGTTTGAAAGCTATGATTTGCTCTCAGTGGCCTCCCGGGGTGCAGGGTAGGCACAGCAGGTGTGTCAACCAGGGCAGCTGCTTCTCACTGGGCTCAGCATGATCCCAGGGGCAACCCTGGCTGCACCACCAGTTCTCTAGGGGCTGACACCCTGCTCAGAGCAGGGTGGACCTTGAAAGAGCCTTGGCCTGTGTTATGCATCTTGTCTGGCACAGCAGGGCTTTGTAAGGGTACACATGGGGCAGGCGGCAGGAAGGGCCTTTCCAACCTTGACTCCTTGTTCCTGCCCCCTCCCATCTCCTGGTCCTTTCTCCTGCGGGGGGGGGGGGGGGGAGGGGAGGATAGGGGTTACAGGTCTGGAGGGGAGGGGCCCTGACAGGGGCTAAGGCTCACACTCTACGCCAGCTGGCCCCACATCTGGCTGCACGCCCACAACTCTTCTACTTGAGTACGCACTCTTGTCCCCAGAGCGTGGCTCAGCCCTTCTCCTGTACCCAGCACCTTCTCTGCACAGCCACAGCAGCTCTGCCAAAGGCACTTCTGCTGTTGGTGGTGGATGCCTCGTCCATCACAGTGCCAAGGCGGCTGTGCAGGACAGCCTGGCCCAGGAGAAGGCCCTTGGGTGTCTGGATAGAGAGGAGTACAGGTTGGTCCTAGGGAAGCAAGATGCCAACAGAGGGAAGCTGTAGGGACAGCAATGAGGTGCTGATGGGCAGAGGCAAGCAGAATTCCGGGGCTGCATGCCTGCCTTGACCCAGGCCTCTCCACTGCTGCCGACACCGGGTGACTGTGGCAGAGGGGACCCTAGAGGAACATCCGGGCTGCCCAGGCCACTGCCTGCTCCCATTTCCGTGGTCCTGGAGATTGGAGGAAACATGGCCTTCACCCACTCAGGTGGGCCACTGAACACTGCTGTGCACCAGCCTGCTCACAGAGGAAAGCCGTGGCTCTAGCCTGGCAGAGAAGACACAAGCGCCTTATTCTGGAGCTCTGGGTCTTACTTGCTGGAAGCAGCTGGTGCAGCCAGGCTCCTGGGCCAGACGCTAGGGCTCCAGGGGCCCACCTAGGGGAGGGCAACAGTTGCATGGGGTAACCAAGGCCTAGGGCTTTGGAATGGGCAGAGGTGGCCCAGGCTGGGGGGGATGGTAGTGTCTGGGGTGTTCTGAGGATGCAGGCAGGGCTGATGGGAGTGGAAAGTGACTCACGAGGGCAAGAGGAAGGGCGGGTGGGGGTGCTGTCAGCTGAGGCTCCCACTGTAAAGGGAGGCCTGACTCACACAAGAATGGTAGGCACGAGGAAACGGGGAGGCAGCCTCTGGCTGGGGCGAGGGCTGGCCTTTACTGGATGCAAGTGGTGGGGACAGACCCACCAGCATGTCCTTGCCCTTGGGGGGCTCAGGACAGCATGCATGCACATCAGCACTCAGGGCACGGGGCCAGGAGGAAGCTGCAGGGCTGCTTTCCTGCCTGGCCTGGAATGAGCCTCAGCAAGAAACCACCACGACAGCTCCTCACAGAAATCAGAGCACTCAGCTGATGGGGGCTGCAGTCCCTACTAATGGGCACCTTCTGCCATGGAGACTACGGAGGAGCCCTGTGAGTCCAGACAGGTGGAGGGCTGGAGAGCTGCTTCTGATTTCGCAGAACCCACTGCCCCTCTCAGCCATGAATGGCCCCTGGGGCAGACACATGAGGAGAGGATAGCAGGATGGTCTCCCTGGCCAGGGAAGGAAGCTGAGTCCCAGTGCACCTGAACGCCTATGGGAATGTGACAGCCAGCTGGGGGGGGGGGGAGTGGCAGGGATCTGGCAGAAGGGGCCAATGGTCCCATGGATGGCCGGAGGCCACAAAGTGGTCAGCAAGTAGGGTACATGCTGACCCATTTGCAGGCTGCGGGTTAGGATCCACTCCCAGGATGTCCTTGGGTCTTGTGCACTCCCATCTCTTCCTGTCCTAGAACCCTGCTGGACATGTGCCCCAGATTCCACAGACCACTGCCTCTTGCCCCTGACGTCCAGGTCCACAGAGTCGAATACTGCCACAGTGGACTCTGCCGGCGACTCCACATGGGCTCTGTTTCCAACACTGCAGATGGCTCACAGCTGTCACACCTGTTAGCATGCACACAAGGGGTGGGTTTCAGGTGGGTGAGGACCTGGCCTGTCCCAGGAAGTGCCCCCACCCACAGCAGCAAGGCTGCAGCTGATGTGGGATCTTGTTGTAGACACCTGCTATTCTGCAGGCTGCCTGCTCCTGAGGGCCCTAAGCTGACAGCCTTTAGCCCAAGTCTACTCTGAAGCAGCTGCTGAGGTCCAGAGGCTCCAGCAGTCAAACCCAGCCCAGCTGTAGGCATGAGCTCTTGGGACAGTGCTCTCTCCAGCCACTGGGGCCTGGGGAGGGGAAAGGATATAACCTGAGAAGACAGCAGTCTGGGGGGCAGTGCTGGGCCTGCCCTACAGAAGTCAGATGTCAACCAGGATGCTATGGGGAGGCTCAGGCCAGGAGGCTATGTGTGGGGGGAGAGGAGGCACAAGAGGTCCTTAGCCACCTTTCCATAACCGGGCTAGGGAAGTCCATGGCTGTGACTACCCAGAAAGGACAGTGTCAGTGTGGGTGAGCAGGCTCTCCTTCCTGAAATTCTATCCATTCATACTAATTCTCGGGGACATATGCAGTCCTGCTGTGCTGACACCTTGCTCCAAAGCTCTGGGGCTGCAGCCCAACCCAGCCCCTGCCCCCACTGCTTTTCCACTTGGAGGCAGGAAAGCCAGGATGTGGAGTCAGAGGGGCTAAGGGCACCAGTAAGCATGGCTCCTGGGGTAACCTTGCACAGCTGTGGTGCCCTCTGAGCTCTGGTCCGTCTGTGTAGGACAGATGGTGCTGTCATGAGCATGGTGTCACAGTGATGGCTAAAAGCAGGTCCACTGCCCCAAGCCTCTGCCATGCCGGCCACCTTCCAATAGCTGGAACCCACCTGTTCATCTGGCTTCGCCTCACCCGAGATAGGCGATACCGACTCCCACCACTGAAAGAAATGGAGGTCCCGGCCCTGGGCCACATGGCCAGGTAGCACCTGGTGGCCACTTTCCGCATGTGCTCAGGACTACAGACAGGCTCTCCAGGTCAAACGCTAATCCTTTCCACACTCTCCCCAAAGACTGAGGTGGACAGAAGGCTCTGTACTCACCCGGAGGTGGGCGTTAACCACCATCCAGACCTGGATACAAGAGAATCAGACACCAACACCCATCATGCATGATGCTAATGCAAACACCTCAAGCAACACACTCTTGGAAACTGAATTCAACAACACACAGAAGTGATTCTATATCATTTTTATACCATTGTACATCAGGATGATATCATTCCATATCATTCCTGGAGTGCAAACATTGTTCAAGATGTTTCAAAATCTGGAATTTGATCAGTGTCAATATGCTATATTAACAGAATGAAAGGAAAAAACGACCCACAAAAAACTAATGCAGAAAGAAAATGGGCAAAATTCAACTTGCCTTCATGTGAGAAACACTCTACAAAATAGGAAGAGAAGAAAACTACCTCAATAAAGGCCACCAGTATGCACCAGAAGTTCATGAAGGGCCTGACACCCATTATGATGGGATTAAAGGTGGTCCCCCCATGAGGCCCTCACACACTGACCAGTGTGATGGTCTCTCTCTGCCATGTGAGGGCACACACAGTACCTAGCTCAAGGTAGGTACTGGATCAAGACTTGTAGTGATCCTCCTGTCTCAGCCTCCCCAGCACTGGGATTACAGGTGCACACTACCATGCCTGGTTTAGTGGCTGGCACAGTGTGCCCAGGGTTCTGGGGCCAGCACAGCATGTGGTACTAAGGATCGAACCTGGGGCCTTGTGCTGGCCCCATCCCCAAGGCACACCAAGCTTGGACTACCAAGCTATGTCTCTGGCCCCTAAAAACTTTTATGCACAAAGGAGCCAGGTACTTGCTCAATTTCCGAGGCTTTTCATTTGGACTTGTCAGTGTCTTTATTTCTGGTGAGAAATGTTTAACTCCCTAACCTCTGGCACTTTTATAGCACCTGAACTGTAAGGGAAAGTAATCTGCAGATGACATGCAAGACCTTATATGTAGAAACCCCTAAGGACTCACAAAAAAATTAAGAGCTAATAAACTAACCTAGCAATGTTGTCAGCTGTCAACCAGACATAGCCTATGTTTACGAGTCTGACAGTCTAGTGCCATTAAGAAGGGTGTCAGCACTTCCCAACCAAAGTTAAAGGTCCAATCTATTCTTTATCATACCCTCAAACCATTTTCTATATACAAAAAAAAGTCAACCTAAAATTCACATGAATTTCATGGAACCTTGAACAACCAAAACACTTGATAAATAAGACCAAAGTTGGAAGCCTCACATTCTCAGATTTCAAAATTTACTACAAAGCTGCAGTAAGCAAAACAGTGCAGCAGGGTGTGAAGACAGACCAAGGGAGCAGACAGCCCAGAAACACATACCTGCATGGACAACCAGACAGCTTTCTTTCTTTCTTTTTTTTTTTTGTATTTAGTGTAGGTTCTATAAGGTTTACAGGGTCTCACTACACAGATCAGACTTGTAGTATTTCTCCTGCTCTCAGCCTTCCAAGTGCTAGGATCACAGGCACATGCCACCACGCCATCTCAATTGCCATCTCAAATGCCATCTGAGTGTGCCTTGGGGATGGGGCCAGAACAAGCTTCAGTTTTCTAAAGTGTTACGATCACTCACCAGGGCAAGTCTTTCTAATAGTCACAAAGAATGGGAAGCCTGGAGATCACGTGCCCAAGAGTACAGGTGAACACGTTCAGCACCAAGGACAGAACCCAGGGCCAGAGGCCTGTGACACCTGTGGCCTTTGGCCGCTGCTATCACACATAACTCAAAATGTACCCATGGTCTAAACAGCAAGAGCCAAGTCTATAAAGTTCTTAGGGCACAGATCCTCTATGGAGCTCCACGACACTGGATCTGACAATGGTTTCTTGAATACAGCAACAAATCAGGAAACAGAAGAAAATGTACATAAATGAAGCTTCATCAAAAAATACCCTTTTCTTTCTTAGTATAGGGTCTCGCTGTGCAGCTTAGACTCGCAGTGATCCTCCTGTCTCAGCCTCCCTAGCACTGGGATTACAGGTGCACACTACCATGCCTGGTTTAGTGGCTGGCACAGTGCGCCCAGAGTTCTGGGGCCAGCACAGCATGTGGTACTGAGGATTGAACTTGGGGCCTTGTGCTTGCCAGGAAGGTGCTTGGACTACCAAGCTATCTCCCTGGCCCCTAAAAACTTTTGTGCATGAAGGACATAATGAACTTCATGACAAAGCAAATTTAGTAACCTACAGAAAGATGTTTGAAAATAATATATTGAAAAGAGACTAATAACCAAAATATCTTATGATTTAATAAAAAAGCCAAACAACCTAATTAAAATTTGGGCAAATAACTTGAATCACCATTTTCCCAAGGACAGTGGACACACAGCCAGCGAGCACGTGACAAGGCACTCAGTGTCAGCTGGTATTGGGGGAACACAACTTGAAACCACTTTGCATCTGCCAGGATGGCTGCTATAAAAACAGTGAAATCAGCCAGGTATAGTTCCAGCTAACCAGAAGGCAGAGGCAGGGAGGCCCCTTGAACCCAGAAGTTCAGGGTGCAGAGCACTGTGCTTCTCGGCTGTCTGCACTGGCAAGGATGTGGATAAATCAGAAGCCATGAGTATTCCTGTGGGCCAGTAAAAATGGTAGAACTGTTGTTAAAAACCAGTATGACAGTTTCCCAAAAAGTGAGACACAGCATTACCATACAGTCCAGCAATTTCTTCTTGGGAGACATACCACACCAGGCACTCTAGAAACTCCAGCAGAGCCTGGAGAGAGGAGAGGAGAGAGTGAAGAGAGAAAAGAGGGAGGGAGGGAGAGGGAGAGGAGAGGGAAGAGAAAGAGAGGAAGAGGAAGAGAGAGGAGGGAGGGAAGGAGGTAGAGTGAGAGTGAGCATACAGTAATGAGAGTGGAAGTGGCCCAAGCATTGAGTGATGGGTGAACATGTAAACAAGATGTGATCACATGTGCAGTGGGATGTTACTCAGCCTGAAAAAGGCCAGGGCCTTTGGCACATACTACGATGTGGACAGACTCAGAGGACCTTATGCTAAGCTTGTCCCAGAAAGAGACATTGTGACTCCACGTGGAGCTGAGCACACATGGCACAGGTGCTCGGAGCAGGAACAGGGATTTTGGTTTAATGAGTTCAGTCTCCATTCCAGAAGGCACAGGAGATCTCAGGCCTAGTAAGCTCAGGGGTGAAGGACCGCTCTGGGCTGAGGACCAGCTACCTCTGGCCACTGCTGGGAGCACATAGGACTGTGGACAGGCACATCACTGCCATGTAGATTCTGACAGCCAAAGCAAGCACCCGCTGGCTGCTGTCAGAACAAAGCTGAGTGGAGAGGAGCTTGTCCAGATGGGCACGACGCTAAGGCTGGTGGGTGGGTGGATTCTCGGCTTAAGATGAACAAGTTCTAGAGGTGGGCAGCACAGACGGCTGCTCAGGACGGTGAGTGCGCTCAGTGCCACTGAAATGTACACCGAGTGCTTAGCATTCACTTTTTCCCCTTTTTAATGTATTTAGTGCAAGGTCTCACTCCGTACATCGGACTCACAGTGATCCTATTTTCAGCCTCCCAAGCACCGAGATTACAGGCGCACGCCACCACACCCAGTCTCAGTCACTTTATCAGTGTGCCCCAGGGCAAGGCTGGCAGTATCCACTTTACATTGTGCACATTTTATGCCAAGTCAGAAGAACCCTAATAGGTTCCCCAGTAGCAGTGACTGCAGCCAGCCCTGGTTCCTCAGGAGTGAGTGGGGGCTGCACAGGTCTGCCTGGTCTAACTGTTGCCCTCCCCCGTGGGTGGGTGACCATCTTGGGCTCTCTCAGAGAAAAGAGGCCCAAAGAGGACACTGAGGGCATCCTACTGGTTCCTGGAGGGGGTGGAAATGTACGTGGACCTGCAGGCAACCCTGTTCCTGTGCTCTGGTTAGGCAGAGCACGGGCTGGGCAGCACACAGCCCCTGGCACCCCTGTGCCCCAGCAGGGACAGGACCCAAAGGAGTGAGGAGATGCCTACTTCCTTCTCCACAGCAACCCCAGCTGGCCTGTCCCAGCTCTGCATCTCTGGCCACATTGGAGTGTAGGGTGAGGGCGTGTCCCCAGAGGCCACCCTGAGGAGGAAGGCCAGCCCACGAATGTCCACCCAGCCTCCCCTCCCAGCAGAGCCACATGCAGGGGAGGAGAGGTAGGTCCATGCAGGTTAGCGCAAAGGCGCCCTCTGCTCCTGGGGCCTGTGAGGTGTGCAAGCCCCCTAATCCCTGATTCCTCAGGGCCACGCTGAGAGGAAGTACTAACACAGCCAGGCAGCCTGTTTTGCCCCATCACCTGTCCTCATCAAAGGTGGTGACAGTACACCTGGGGCCCGCCCAGCCTACACATCACTCTGCCTGGGCAGACACCCTGGTGTCTACACCAGAGCCCCAACCCCTTCTTCTGGGAGGGGAGCAAGGAGCCTGAGCTCAAGTGTCTGGAGGTGGGCTTTGGGGTGCTCCATCCCCTGGCCACAGCCTCCTGAACAGGCAACACCTCTATTCCTGTGTGGGAATCCAGGCCCCACCCCACCCAGTGACATGGCTCCTGTGAACACCTTCCCTCTTTGATCCTGGTGGAGGCTGATATGTCTGGGTGCAGGAACAGCCCAGCCACTGAGTGGACAACTGCTCAGCAATTAGCAGGGTGAGTGGGAAGGAATTCCAGATGGAAGCAAATATCCCAAATGGTCAACCACTTGTCAGGAGAAAGGAATTTATTTATTCATTTATGTATTTGGTACAGGGTCTCACTATGCAACTTAGACTCGTAGTAATCCTCCCATTTTCAGCCTCCCAGCACTGGGATTACAGGTGTGTGCCACCATGTTCAGACTCAGTCACCAGCTCAGCATGTTCCAGGGGTGGGGCTGGTGGGGCATGTGGGGTCGGGGATCAGACCCTGGTCCTTATGCTTGCCTAAGCAGGCGCTTGGTCTGTGGAGCGGCCTCGCCAGCCCTGAAACAGGAATTCTTCCTCTGAGTCACGGTGGTGGCTCCTGAGCATGAGCTGCTGCAAGCGGCTGCATGTGTGTGGGCAGGGCTGTGTCTGTGTGCGTGTAGGTGGCTGCCGTTGGGGACATGGCATGTGTGGGTGGGAGGCCTGTGGACGACACTGTCCCCAACAGGATCCGGGGGCCTGGGAAGCCACAGCTGTGGGTGTCCTTGGGCTCAGGGCATGCCATACTGGTCCGTCTTCATGCTGAACTGATCCACATGCTTGCTTCCCTTTACCCTCACTGCAGCTGAGGTACAAACCCCATTCTGTTGACAGAAGAGCCCAGAAAAGGGAACAGCAGTGCCCGTGGCAGGAGGGCCGAGTCCACATGTGTGCGTGGCAGGGCAGTGGGGTGGGGAGAGCACCTAGGAGGAAGGGCGACGGGGGCAGGGCCTGGGGCACGATGCTGGTCAATGCAGACAGGACTAACCAGAGCTGGTGAAGCGCAATGCCACGTGCATCTGTGGGCGGAGTGAGGAGCGCTCATCCTCACCCAGTGTGGAGAGCACCACAACACCAGAGCACCTGCACGGGGCACAAGGGCCAGGCATGGGTGGACCTGCTCTGCCGGGCACCTATGACACTCATCAAGAGGTCCAGCTAGCAGGCCTTTGGCCCTGGACCAGGCCATACCACTGGCATCCCTGGGTCTGGGTGCTCTAGCTGCTGGCTACTGTGAAATGCCTCAGTCCCCATTCATCACTGAGTCCATTCCCATAGTAAATCCCTGCTGTCTGTCACCCACCCATTGCTGTCTATCTACACAGACATATTACAGGTTCTGTGTCTCCAGAAACTGACTGGGCTACCCTTTGGAGCACCACTGACCATGTACACACTCTGAAGCATACCTGGCCCTTGAGAAGCTCAGGGAACCCCAGGGATGGGGACAGCACGTGGGCTAAGCCTGTCAAAAGGAGGCCCACTTGCCCCTCAGGACAAAGCTGTTGCTACCCCTGGTGCTCATGATGAGTACTGTGTGGACCTGAGTGGCCCATCTTGGGCTAGGCAGGTGGAGGAAACAATGCCTGCTGCAATCCCTTGTGGGCTGTCTCGTTACTGGATATCAGCCTGGACTTCTGGAAAGAACCCCAGTCTGGACAGGGTGACTCCTCTCCTACGCCAGCTCAGGGTATTGTGGAGTGGTGGAGGGTGTTACTTGGCAGGGGCTAGACCAGGAAGCCCACAGGGCCTATCCAGCAAACCCCTCCAGTTGCTGTGGCTCAGCCCTGTCCTCTGTGTCCCACATCTGTGGTGGTTTTCTGACATCAGGGACTGTGATGGAGATGGCTGTGTCTTGGCTGTGGCATCTCCCCAGAGGGTGACTGTCTGCTTCTTCTCCTGTGCCCAAGCACCCCCACACTCCTGCATGCCACCACCTCAAGTTTCATGGTAACCCGATGAAACAGGCCCTGGGAGTCCTCTTGGTGACCCAAAAGAGGCACACAGACAGGGTCACTGGTGTATCATAAGGCAACTGGGCTGGGTCAAGCCAATGCTATCTGGGCCCTAGGCGGCCTGTGCATGCTCAGTTCTTCCTTGGGCCACAGACGACTTGGAGGAACAAGCCAGGGGAAAGCAGTGCCCAGCGATGCCAAGATCCAGGCTGGGGTGAGTGGAGGGAACAAGGCTGAGCCACAGGGCCAGGAGGGGCTTCTTGGCCAGCCATGTGGGCTTCCGGGTCTGAGAGCCCCTGCCAGGCCATGCCCTCCACTGCCCAACAGTGCCAGGTGTAGAAGGCTGGGCCCAGGCTGATGCTGAGGGAACCCAGGCCATGTACGGTGTGGATGCACAGCTTGTGCCGCTTGGCCTGTCCTGAACATCTGAAGGCCAAAGCTAGGATCCAAGGGCCGGGGCCTCCCAGTGTAGGCTGAGCAGGAACAGACACCCGGCATGGGGTCCCCTATGCTCTTTGGCTCCTAGGCTGTCTGTCTCTCCACCCTGACACTTGCCAGCCCCCTTTCCATGCCATGGCTCAGCGACAGTGGGCAGGGAGACACACTACTGCATCAAAGAGCACCTCGGCTCCCGCTCCTGCCCCTCACCCACATGCCTGAGACCATGCCTTATAAAATGGGTTTTCCACCGGCAAGTTGCCGGCCCAGCTCCCAAGGAAGCAGAGGAACAGATCTCTCCTTGTAAGGCTTGGCCTTCCGAGGCACGCAGGGCAGTTCCACGTGTCTCAGCAGCCCTCGCCTGCACCGCCTGGGCCTGTCCGCTGCCCCAAGGGAGCACAGACGCTGCACCCAGCCTGCAGTGTGGAGCAGACGGCAGCTGGGCCCTGAGGGCTACTGGATCTGCTGGGTGTGGGGTGTGAGCAGGGCCCAGGCCCTGTCCAGCTGAGCTCCTCTTCCTCTAGCAGGTCACAGCAGAAACCCACCCCAGCCCTCCACTGCAGCCCTGGGAGACCATCTGCCCTGCCTTCCCCTGTCCATCTGCCCCGTCTTCTCTGGAGCAGCCATGTTGGATACAAAGCCTTGCTTCTGGCCAGGTGCCCATCCCTGGACTCTGACCTCAGGGCAGGGATGCCTGTGTGTCTGCATTCCCCACAGCAACGTGCTTAGGCAGCTCCACTGGTGTCTGTAACACCTCCCCCAAGGCCTCTGCCTGCAAGCTGTGGTCAGGCGCTGTGGCAAAGCTGTCCCATCCACATTTTGGAAAAATCTCCATGCTATGTGCAAAGCCTTGCTGCTTGGAAGGACACTCCTCCTGCCTCTTACCATGGGATTGCAACACAAAACCTGAGAGCCATTGCCCAAGAACCTAAAGCTCCAGACAAGTAAATATTTATATATGAATTTCAGCTACCTAAGCTTAGAGGGCAGACACACTCCCATTGCACTGCTGGGCCACAGGGTGTGCACACATTTGTTTCCAGGCAACAGCAAGAGCTTTCTAACTCTTCTGGACAGGACTCGAGAGCTGCTCTGCTGAACTGTCTCCTGAGCTGGGGTTGGGGAGAGGGACAACAGGACAGGGTCTGCTCCTAGGGAGGCCAAGGACACACTTCTGTCCTAGGCTGGGAGCTCCACACAGTGAGTGATGTACCTGAGGGCACAGAATGGAGGGCTGGCCTAGGCTCCAGGATGGAGACAGAGGAACTGCATTGTCATGGTCACAGGGGAGACTGAGGCAGTGTGCGCATCTAGGGCAGGAGTTACCTGGGAAAGGCCACACCCATGTCCATCAGGAGGGAGGAGAGAGGGTCCTGTGACTTCAGGGCACTCGTTCCAAGTTGTGGTTTAGCTGCAAGATCTGTCCTCCTGATTTGGAAGGAGAACAGAGTGGGGCTGAGGGCAGGAGGCCCTGTATGCTTGTTTCCAGGGCTCACGCAGCTGCCTGATTGCTCTGCAGCGGTGACCAGCCATCTGCCCGCCCACGCTGCCTTCTGGGCCTCTGCCTGAGACCCCAGCACCAAGGGCCTAAGGGGTTCAGAGTCAGTAGGCACATGCTCCCCACACGTGCACAGCAGGACAGTGGCCCCAGGCCCGCAGCCACAGGCGGGAGAGGTGGACACACAGGTGACATTTACCAGGAACATTACCTATGGAACCAGAATACAAAGAACCACACACATAAACAGGAAAAGAACAAATAAACCCTAGGGGAAAACCCCGGCCAAAGATATGAACAGATAACCAGTACAGGACACCATCAAGGCCAATGAACACACGAAAGGACCTCACAGTCGGCAGCGAACATGTGCTGAGACCACTGTGGTCCCATTACGGTACAGCTCCTGGACTGTAAAAGTGCAGGTTTCCGCCCCCAAGGACAGGAGGCCTCAGGCCTATAAGCTTAGGTGTGAAAGACCAGCCACCCCCAGCCCACTGCTGGGAGTACAAAGGACTGTGTACATGAATGTCACTGTCACCTGGACTGTGACTGCCAAAGCACACACCCCTGGCTGCTCTCAGAACAAAGCTGAGGGAAAAGAAGCTCTGTCTAGACAGCCATGATATTAAGTCTGGCAGTGTACAGATTAACTATGCATGTCACGGACCAACAGGGCTACATTACAAAAACAGGCTGAGCGTAAGACAGCAGGCTGGAGATTAGGTACAGTTTGCTGTAGGTTCTAGAAAGTGTGTGATGTCAAGGCAGAGCAGAGACACTACTCTGTGCTGAACATGTGGAAGGCAGCCTGACCTGGGTATAGCAGTGCACACCTGTAGTCCCAGCACTCTGGGAGCAGCAGGACAATGGCAAGTTTGAGCCCAGCCCAGCCCAGCCCAGCCACGTTTCAAAATTCAAGGGCTGGGGACATATGGCTCAATGTGATGACTGGGTTCTTCCTCACTACCGGAAATAATTTTTTTTTAAAAGGTGATAAATGGCACAGGCAAACAGATAAAATGCTAGAGTGGCTATGGGGCAGGCAGGCAAGCTGGGAGGGGAAACAGAGGCATCTCCTTCATTAAGTGCCTGTGATGGGGACAGGTGTATGCCAGGGACAAAGGTGTACACCTGAGTTCCTGCAGACACTGCACAGGTGCCTGGAAGAGGAAGAGCCAACACCTGCAACGCCTGCCCCTCAGCACTGGTGTTACTTGCAGGCCTTCCATCCGTGGGGCTTGGATTCACTGCTCTTGGGGAGGGCTCTATCCACAGGGCGCAGAGGAGACCCTCACAGCTGAAGCACCACGGCTCATCCCAGGGGCCTGCAGCTGATCCTTGGGGAGGTCCTAGAGAGTGGGTCTCTACCTGCTTGATTCAGAAGCTCTGTGCTGGTCCTTAAACCCATCAATTCACTGAGCAGGAACAGAAGCCATTCCCAGCTGCTCCAGAGCATGCTGTTTTGGTCCTCAGAGGTGACAGGACTCACTGGCGCTCTCTGTAGGAAAGAGCCCACAGTAGAGCTGTACACAGGCCATGCATCCATCCTAGGCAGGCACCCAGGGCTTCTGCTATGGAGGAAAACCCTGGCATGGAAGTTGCAGAGCCTGAGGGAGGCCAAGCCAGGGTCTGACCAAGCCAGTCTGCTCCACACCCAGCTCCTTCTCTCAGTCTGCTGTCGCCTAATGGTGTCCCAAGGCCCCTGGCCCCAAGGAGGTCCCACCATTCTCTACTACTCTCTCCACTTCCCCAGCCACTTTTTTCACTGCCGTGGAGGGCAGCACTGACTGAGCTGACTCCCTGGCCTCTACTACCCAATGAGGCAGGAAAGAAAATGGCCCTTCGGGGGATAGGGACAAGCAGGACTTCCAGCACCTGCCCCCACAGTGGCACATGGCTTCTGGGAATGGCTGGGGAGAAGTGGTGCAGAGTCCCAGCAGGGACTCCTTGGACAGCAAGGAGAAGGCATGTGGAGATGACAAGGGCCAGCTCCCCTCCTGACAGTGGGATGGGTGACCCTGGCCAACGACCTCTGTGGGCTCCACAGCTTGGTAATCAATTAACTCCCGCATTTTAATCTCTTTCCTTACTACCCTGCTAGACAATTACTGCTGCCCTGATGCCACTCCCCCCACTGGGCCTTTGATGTTCCCCATGTAAATAAGCGGACTCAGCTGCACGCCTTGCAGGGCCTCAGTGATACGCCAGCTGCAGGACGTGGGGGACTGGCCTCCCAGAGGCTGCCTCCACGTCCCTTGCACTTGCACACAGCCTACTCTCCAGAGCAGCAGGCGGCACCCTGGCCTGGAGTTTGCTTGAGGTTCCCATGAGACACACGTGGGCAGGAGCTACCACATGTCGCAGGAAGCGAAAGGCCACCAGGACCTCCACAGAAACAAATGGCAGGCAGGCATCTGTTGTAGAAATGGGGGAAGAGTTATGGCTTGTGTCTAGCTGTCCCCCAAAGCCTAATGCGGTCATGGGGTGGACTTCTGGAGTTTGTGATTAATTCATGATCTAGTCCTGGGATTACGGGGGCAAGTGCTGCACCTGCCCTGGGGTGGACAGCCTGAATGCTACATGAGGAAGTGAGTGAGGGTTGCTCTCTACTTCTGCTGCCCCCGCTGCCATTGCTCCTACCTTTATGCTCCTGCTGTTTTCTCCCTCCAGGAACTGCTGCCCTCTGCCATGTGCCACTCTTCCTTGGAGCCAGCTGAGTGTGGACTGAAACTTTCACTAACTGTGAGCTAAATAAATCTTTCCTTCCCTCATTTTGGGTGTCAGGCATTTTGTCCCAGCAACTGGAGAAAAGTAAATGAGTGAAGGTAAGGCAACAAAAGGTTTACCTGAGCCTAGCAGCTGCATGGACAAGTCACAAAGGAGGAAAGGCTGGCCTGGGGCTCATATAGCTCGATGCAAGCTCCTTGTGTGAGGAGGAGTCCCTCCAGGCACAGCAGGCACCAAGTCACCCAGGCCACACTGGTGGGGCTGGGCTGAGCGTCACTGGCAGTGGCTCCGTGGGTTCTTCCCTCACCTACTCTTTTGTCTTCTGACAGTGTCTATCCTGGCTCTGAAGCTCAGGCCTGACCAGTGTTCCAATGCTCACATGTTCGACTACTTCCGCAATGACAGCCCCTTGTGCTGCAGACCTGGAGTGACCAACATCCCACAAGGGAGGGTCATTTTACCCAGGGAGGAACAGGGCCATGAGTCACACAACCAGAAAGTGCCCGGCCTGCCTTCAGGGCAGATACAGCCCACGGCCCATCACTCTCCACTCCTGCGATCCTGTCCCTGCTCCTCACCATCCCACTTATGCCTGCCAAGGGGCAGGTCTCTGTGTGGTTCCAGAGTGCTTCTTTGGGCCAACACATGCTGTAAAACCCCAGTGTGGTGCAGCTTCCCTACCCCTGAGAAGCTGCACCCCCTGCTGTAGCAGCTCATTCTCTGGAGCCTTGGACTTCTATTTTTTTTGGTACCAGGGATCCAACTCAAGACCCTGTGCTTGTGAGGCAGGCACGCGCACTGCTGCACTATCTCCCCAGACAGGAGCTTAGGATTTCTTTCTGCAGTATAGCACCCTCCATTAGAACTTAGTAGGAAGAGAAAGTCAGCTGAGTTCCCCTAGTAAGATCAACGCAAGAATGATCTTAAATAAAAGTGTTTCCAAACACACATTTACTTGGATGGGGGTGCAGGCACAAGGAGAAAAGTGTTGGTCCCACACGTGTGCCTGTGGCCAGGAGCCTGCCTGGCCTACACTGCCCCCCTCCCAGCCAGGGCCTCCTCCCCACTCCCAGGCGCTTCCTCTTCTGGCAGCACGCCTCACACAAGCACACCCAGTCAAGTGCAAGCTCACGTGGGGTCCTCCCACAGGACTCACTGCTAGGGGCTCCAAGAAGGAGGGCAAAGGGACTCAGAAAGGGAGATGAGGACAGCTAGGACATTCCCCGGCCTCCCCTCTCACCCAGGGGGACACACAGCTCCAGTCACGCGCTCCCACTGTCCATTATTCCCATTCTTCCTGAGGCTCAGGACTACCCAAGAATACCTCACCATATAGGCAGGGTGGAACGTGCTGCCCTGCCATGCAGAGAGCTGCCAGGACTGCCTGGACTTCTCTGTGTCAGGCAACCTCCGGTGCTCCCTTCCCAGAGCCAGAGGATGGCCCACTGCTGCCTGGCAGCTACTGGGTGCATGCTCCAGATGTTTCCTAGGAGCCCCGAGAATGCGGGTCTGGGTGTACTGTGTGTGTCTGGCTGCTCTTGAGTGCATGGCTGTCAACCAGCAGAGGGCTCAGGACTACAACGCACACCTGCTGGCTCCCGCCCTCCGAGCTTAGGTGCTCCAATTCCTTCTCTGGGTCTTCACTGCCTTCTGCAGAAAATCAGGCCAGATTCCATGTCTGCTTTGTGGGAGTACTACATGCTTTCTATAGTTGTGATGAAAATTCCAAGGCTGGGTACTTTATGAAAAAAAAAAAAAAAAAAAAGAGTGGTTTATTCATCTTGCAGCGCTGGAAAGCTCAAGGGTGGTGCCAGCTTTGGCTGAGAGCTGGTGAGGGCCTCAAGCTGATAGAGAAGTACAAAAGAGAAGTGCAGGGCATGATAGGAAGGGGACCCAGGAGGGCCAGGTGTTTGTGCATAGCCCTCTCTTAAGGGGACATACCTTTGTCCCTTCCAGGGCATGATCCTTGGGGAGTTGGTTACTTCCCACTAGGCTCCACCTTTTAAAGGGCCACTACTTCAATCCTACAACACTGGGGACTAAGTTCCTGACACATGCTCCCTTGGGGGACACCCTAATAAGAACTACATCAAGGCTATACTATAGGGAGAGTCAAACAAGAGAACTGCATTGTAAGCTCCTGCTAAGAGCCAGGGGGATGGGAGTTGCTCTGCCAGCTTTCCCATTTGTCCCCAGGGCTGCTGTCCTCTCCCTTGGACCCCAGTACTTGTCGCCTGTGGTATTGGAGTGCCCTCCTAGTGCAGCCCTCCTTGTTGCTAGTGTTGGAAGAAACTACTTTCTGAAACTAGCAAAAAAGTGCCTGCTCTGTGTATTTTGGTGGGAAGTCCCGCCTCATCTGTGCACTGTTGGGTTGGCCCAGCACTCTTGAGGGACCAGGGGATGTCTTAGTTACTTTCTTGTTCCTGAGATGCCCTCAGCTTTAGAGTTTATTTTGGCTCACAGTCTGTAGAGGTTTCGCCCATAGTCTGCTGGCTCCGAGGCAGGGTGCCATGGCAGTGGGGCAGAGCAGAGAAGGACAACTGCTTATGCAGGCAGGGGACGCAGGGAGAAATCAAGAGAGGCTTTGGGAGGCGACCCTGATGGACCATGCCCACCACCACCTCCTCCACCCAGGCTTCACCTCCCCACCTCACATTTAGTTGTATACTAGTATACCCTGTGCTCAGTCACCTCTGAAAAGTACATTAGCATTTGTGTCTAGAGCTTTAAAACACTCAGGCTCTTCAAACAGAAATTAAACTCCCAGGAATTTCCAAAGAAAATCACAGCTATGCAAAATATTTGCACAAGAGGAGTCCACAGCAGCATTCCTTCCAGGAGTGAGAAACTGGAAACCTGCCTGCTCCAAGCCCAAGAGCCAGCCTGGGGCACCCGGTGTGGGGACCATCTGCAGCCCCAGTGACACAGCCACACTCATGGTGGAATTTATACTAGATCTGATCACAGGGAAAAACTACATGTGGGGAATGCGGGGCTGTCCCTGTTCTGTCTTTACTCCCAGCCACTACAAACAAAGACTGCAACAAAAAGGAGGGCATGTGAGTGAAGAGCTGCAAAGGCCCTGTGAGAAGCATGCCAAGCCCTTCTTCCTCCCTCCCCCAAGACACCAAAGGACTCCCCCAGATCTGCAGCCAAACTTTGCAGACCCCCACTGAGCAAGGCGCAGCTGGAACCTGCATTGGCCAGTGACAGTGGGGCCTCATGCCCGGACCCTAAAAACTAAGCCCATCCAGAAAGGGCTTCTGGCCAGGGGCAGGCACATCCTTAACCCCCGGGCACAGCTGTACCCAGGAGGTGCCTGGCAGGGTGTGGGCCAGGGCCTACCTCGGCCTCTGTGTGGGCTCCTGCCCACACAGTAGGAGCCTGAGAACCAAGAGGATTCTGACCGTGAACCATGTGAAAGTTTATCTTCCTTTTATGTAGCCCCTTAAAAAGGAGCAGAAATTGTATTTGTATTTTCTAATGAAAGTCTAGCTCAGGACGTCTTGGCCTCTGATTTTCATCTCAACCAAAGGCCTCAGGACCACATGGGTGAGCACCCAGCACAGCATAGATCCTGTCCGCTGGCCCCCACCACACTCTGGGTAACACCTGTCCTCCACAGAGGGGATGCCCACTGTGATGTTTGATCGCAAACAAAGTGACCACAAGGCATGCTGGATACTGCCACGTGCCACAAGAGCACCCCAGGTTCTCAGAACAGTGAGGCAGTCAGCTTCAATGGCATCTGACAAAGACTCACAAGGAATGGCAGGACAGAAGTGTGGGCCAGGGCTGGGGCCAACATGAGGGTGGTGCCCGGCCACTAAAGAACCAGAGGTGGGCCAGGCAGTGGGCGGGAGCTCAGGGGGGGGGGGCCTAAGGCAACAGGACAAGGAAGCAGAGCCTGGGAAGGTTTGGGCAGGGTAAGAGGTCCTTGGGGGCAGACTGAGGAGGAGCCAGCAGAGCACAGACAGGCATGCCACCAGGCGGGCAGGCTTCTGGAACCTCAGGTGACTTCAGGGAGGCCAGGGTATGGTGGGGAGGATGAGGTTGAGGCGCCGAGGGGACACACACCATCAGTGAGACTGCCGTTCTGCCCCTCCCACAGGGAACACAGTCCTTCCAAGAAGGAAGGACTCATCAGGGTCTCCCAAAAGTGCCCTGCCACAGAAAATGTGAAATGGACCTGGGACCCTGGCCACGGTGGCCTACAAGCCACATGGGGGCCCGGAATGCCCTCTGTGGTTCCAGAGGACACCTACAGAATTTCAGGGCCACGTCCAGGTCAACTCAGATATTACTCTCACCCTATTTCTCTGGTGTCACCTTTAGGGAGCACCACCATCCAGACCTCTGAGACTCAGGCACATGGAGTGCTGACAGACTCTAGCTGAAGCAGTTGCTAGTCCCCTTCCGCTCTAGCTACTGCCTGTGGCTGCCACCCCTCTGCAGAGTGTACCAGCTGTCCTTCCTGGGTGGGCTCACAAGGCCAACAGGTGAGACAGCCTCCACAGCAGACAGGGCCACAGTACAACTGCCAGTGCTCTGCTTGCAAGCATGCCCCTCCCTCTACCAAGGCAGGAGGAACAACAGCTGCTGGGAGAACCAAACCACATCTGAGGAAGGCATCAGAAACCTGTCCTTCTCTATGTGCCATCTGAATATGTGCCCAGCTCAGAGCTGCCTGAGTGGATGTCAAGTTGCAAGGATGGCAGGAGCTCCCTGGAAGGTTCCAGACATCTGTTCAAGCCTTGCAATGCCCTGGGTATGTGGAGAAGGGGCAGAGAGGGTCCTGGCCCAAGGGGCCGCTCCACAGGACCTAGGGAGTTGGGGAAGGCACAGGAGGTCAGTGAGGCAGCTGAGTCTCTTGAGCAGGTGGCCATCCTGCCATATGGGTATAACCCTTTGCCTGTAAAGTAGGTCCTAAGGATCCTTGGGGGGATGGGTGAAGCACAGCCTGACTCCTGCAGCACAGAGACAGCCCAGGGAGGTATCTCTCAAGGGCCTGGGTACAACCCACATGAACACGCACAAACTTAACACATCCTCAGCCTGGGCTGGCTCACCACATGCACCATCTATAGTACTAAGGAGAAAAGGTGGGGAGATGTGGGATGCAGAGGGACAAGAGGGGCTCCCAGAGCCCTCCCCCACCTGGTCCACATGCTTCTAAGCCAGCGCTGTCCAGGCTGAGGCTGGTGGTCAGTGATATGAGAGGAGCAGAGGCCACGAAGGCATCTGCATTCCTTGATCCCCATCTGGGCAAATGGTGTTGGGCCTCCTTGGAGCACAGCAGCACTGTGGCCACTGCACCTTCTGCTCTAAGGATGATGTCTGGAGGAGGGAGCTGGAGCCCTTCCGCTCTGGAGACCAGAGGATGCGGTACCCTGGCACAGGTACCCCCGCCTGGTAAGCTCATATCTGAGACACAGCCTTCAGACAGACCACCTACCCCTCCCCACCCTCACTCTCAGCAGAAAGGGAGGTACCCTCCTGGCCATGCAGCACCAAGCTGTGTTGAACTTTCCTGCCCAGCAGACCAGTACTGGTGTGGGGGATCTGTAACCACACAAATGAGGCCTGACCACCACCTTTAGGCTGCAACTGCTGGGGACAGGACACAGCTGGGGGAGGCATGGTGTATGTCCCCAGTCCAGGCCCCTAACTGCCTTTTTCCTTTTAATTGTGAGTGGTGCTGATGTCTGAAAGCAAAGGGTGCTGAAACGGCAGCCCCAGCCCTTTGACTTTTCCTTGTTCTGATACAAGGTTTCACAATGGCTCCCTTTAACATGCCAGCCTTGTGCCTCAGCTGCTGAGTATGGAGGATTACATGGGGTGTGCATGATGCCTGTAAGGATCTCAATTTTCTGAGTTGGAAAGAGACCAAAGGACAGGGTTGCTGGGGGTTTGGTGGTTGGCCTGCTCAGCTCCAGCTCAACCTGAAGGGACCTCACCTCCACCTCAAAGACCACACCTCCACTCTAGACAGAGGTTACTGGGTGGCACACGAGCCTCTCCGAGGCAGTCAGGTAAAGAAGCAACAAAGCCAGGACAGAAGGCCTCCCTCCTGGTCTTTCCCAGCTTGGACAGCCTAGGAAGAAAGCACTCCAGGGGTGTCCCTGCAGGACCAGTAAGTACAACAGGAATAGGAACAACTGGAGAAAAACAACCCCAACTTGAAATGTGAGAGGCCCAGCACTGCCCTGGTTCCAGAGCTTCCAGGAAGAAGGCTGCCTCAGCCCTCTCCCTGCAACAGGCCAGGTCCGTGTCCCCACTCCCACTGGCATGGGGGTGGGCGGTAGAGTGGAGGGGGAAGGATGAGGAGCGGGGACAAGTGTACCCTGAAGGAAGGTGTCTGGCTGCTCAGGTACCCCAACCCAGGCCCGTGGGTCTGGAGGACCGTGGCCCCGACCCCGACCCAGGTACCTTTGTTCCTCCTAGCTGGTGGGCGGACAGGTGAAATTTCCTTCTTTCGGCCCCCAGCCGGGTCACACTAGGCCTTTGTTCTACCTGCACACACCGGCAGGCTGGACCCACCTCTTCCCTGTCGGCTCCTCCCACCTCCTACCTGCCTGCAGGCAGTCCCCCCAGGACTGGGGGTACCCCGAGTGCAGGAAGAGGGGCCTCACTTCTTTCATTCTGATTTGACACAGAGCGGTGCTGGGAAACAAACTCCCCAGGTGTACCTCTCTGGAACCCGCTCCTCCGCCCAAACACCCACCGGGCTCCAAGCGGCCAGAAGCCAAGGCCCCGGCGGGGCGGCGGGCCTGGTTTGGAAGGAAGCCCCGGCACTGTGCAGTCAAGCCAGCAAGGCATAGACCTAGAGGAGGCCGAGGATGTCAGGGGGCAGCGATGGCAGCAGCGGAGCCGCCGGGGGGGGCCGCGGGGACCCTGGGACGACGCGCTCACCTGGGCGTGCGCAACGCGGCGGGGTCGCGGCGGTCCAGCACGCCAGGCACGCAGTTGGTGAGTTCGGTCCAGTCGGCGTGCAGCCCGCAGCTCCAACCCGTGGAGAAGCGGGAGAAGAGCCAGGTTTCGCGGCGGTTGGGCCGGTAGCAGGTGCACTTCTTTTGGCCAGGCCGGCAGTCGCAGGGCACCTCCAGGCGTACGTTCTGCACGAGGTGGCGGCCGAAGGTGGTTCCGCCGGTCTTCTGGATATGCAGGAAAACGATCACGTCGTCGCCCTTCATGTCGAAGCGCAGCGAGCGCTCGAGCTCGCGCACCGGGAAGTAGTACTTCTTCTCGTAGTGCGGGTCGGGTGTGGGGAAGAGGTCCAGGTCGTCGGGCGGCGCGCGGCCGCCGGGCGCGCCCAGGCTCAGCCCCGGGCCCGCGTACTGGTACAGGATCAGCATGAAGCACGCCGAGCCCGCCACCACCAGCAGGAACTTGCTGGCGCGCTCAACCATGGTCCTGCCGCCGGCGCGCCGCCGCCGCATGTGTCACCATCGCCGGCCGCCGGGGGTGGAGGGGGCGCGCGGCGCGGAGGGCGGGGGCGCAGAGCCTCGGCCGCCGCCCGCTCCGCCCGGCTACTCGGCGCCCAGGCTGCGCGCGGCGGCGCGGGCCCCGGCCCTGCGCGGCGCCATGGCTGCTCCCCGCGGCCTGGCCCGCGGCTCCCGGCGTGAGCTCCGGCTGGGCTCCCGCCCGGCCCACTCCGGCCCTGGCCCCGACCCCGACTCCGGCCACAGCCCACACCAGTAGCTCCGCTCGGCTCCGCGCCGCGAACGCTCTGCGCCGCCCCGCGCGCCGCCGCGTCTCCGCAGTCCGCGCCGCCCCGCCCCGGCCCGCCCCGGGCCCGCCCCCGCGGCGTCTCTTGCCGTCGCCGCCCGCGCCGATCCGGGTCGTCCCCGGGCGCTGGCTGGCGGGAGGGGAGTCCTCGGTCCAGTGCTAAGCTGCTCCGGGGAGCGCTGCTGCGGTCCTGGCCCTGATGACAGCCGGCAGGGGAGCGGGGCGACGGGAGCGTGAAAGCGAAGCGCGGGCAGTCCTCTGCAGGGCCCGGAGCTAGACAGCTGGCGCCTCCGGGCCTGGGTCTCGCTCCTTTCCAGGGCCGCGGACGGTCTCCTTTCTCGCTCCACGGGAGAAGTGGACTTGACCTTGCACCTGGTGCTGTGGAATGCCAAATGGAGAATGCAGAGCTCTGCTTCGAGGGATCAGGGGTCAGGACCACAGCGGGTGGGGTCAGCAGGGAAAGGGGAAGTGGGGCGGCGACCCTTGCTTTGCCAGCCCTTCGGGCTCTGTGGCTTCGGATTCTGCCCTGAGCCGACTAGCGCGCGCGCGCGCGCGCGCGTGTGTATGTGTGTGTGTGTGCGGTCTGTGTGTAGGCCTGCAGACTAGCGTGTGTGTGTGTGTGTGTGTGTGTGTGTGTGTGTGTGGTGTGTGTAGGCCTGCAGATTAGCTTGTGTGTGTGTGTGTGTGTGTGTGTGTGTACGCCTGAAGACTAGTTTGTGCAGCCCCTTCTTGTCTAGAAGGGATTTCAGCCAATGTGCGGTGTTTCCCCTTAGGTTTGTACTCCAATGAAAACATTACCTAAAGAATCGTGCCAACATTCAAAAATTATGTCTTCAGGAAACCCTGACTTTTAGGTTTCGTGTGTGGGTCGGAGGGCCTGTCACTTGGCCGGTCCTGCCTGGGGAGATGGCAGCCTGGGTTTTGACTGCAGAGGCCTGCGAGTGGCCTAGGTTGGAGGTGAGGTCTCTGATCTCGTGCGTGTGCATGTGCAAGTGTAGATATGAGTGCCTGCGTGTGTCTCCCTTCTCAGCTAGGAGTCATCAGCACTGAGGGGACCGTGCCCCGTGCCCACCCCCCCAGGCCCTGGCTGTTCCAGAGTTGAGGTGCATGAGAGCATAACCTGTGCCCCAGTTTCAGCATGGCAAGGCCAGCTGAGGTGGGCTCCAGGGTGGCCTCCGGGAGGGAATAGCCTTTCAGGTCTAGAATCCCATGCCCCATCCCTGCCAAGGGATCTGCTGTTCTTTTGGGGGTCCTGAATGCACTGCCTGGTGGGGTGGGTGGGATGGCTATGTCTCAGAAAAGCTGTTGAAATATGTAAGACCACACCAGAAAGCACTCCTGGAAGCAAACCTGGAGAACAAGAATAAACACACTCCAAAACCAAGGGAAAGGAGACTTGTAGATTTCCAAAGGGACCCAGGGCATCTGCTATGGTCAAATGGGTGCAGGCCCTGAGCTCAGGCCCTTGAAAGAGGGCGTTGCAGTTGCAGTGACATCTAGGGCCCCAAACCCCCTGCTTTAAAAACTGCTTTAAAACTGTCCTCAATCCAGATAGGCCTGGGGCAGCGTGGTGAGGCTTCCCCAGTAGTGACTTCTTGCTACATACGGGGGCAAGGCAGGAGGGGTACCTCAGGGTGCTGGAACCTGCTGCTGCCTGAAGTCTCTGGACCTGATATGTATCTGAACTGGAGATGTGGGCCTGCATGGAGCTGGAGAAGCAGCCCAGACAGGAGGGCAGAGATGTCTGGTTACCCACAGGCGTCCTTAAACATGGTCTTGCTATCCCATGGGGCAGGGCACATTGACACTCCTGGGGGCAAGTCTCAAAAGGCACAATAGCTATGTTATTTCTGACTTCACCCATGAACCTGAAGCCTAGCTTATGAGACCCATGTCACAGAAGAGAAAACAAGGGTCCAGCGGGCTTGAAAGCCTGGTACTAGGTTAGGCCAAGCACTTCTCATTCTTGTGGGAATTAGCAGGGCTGGGATCCTACCCTTGGCTGTCTGGCTCCAGAGCCTTGGAAACCTCATCCCTGTGCACATCTCACACCCCCAGGCCAGGGTGAGGGCTAGTCAATGCAGAATCTAGAAGGCCCCACCTTCCTTGTGAGGCACACTTGCCAGGAGGGAGTATGGTCTCAGAGTGATAAGGCTGGGGCACTTTTTAAAGGCCACATTACCCCTCTCAGCTTTTTCTGTGATACACCCTCTTCCTCTCAACCCCCCATCGGGATTTCCCAGCCTGTGGGAAACTGAAGCCCAGAAAAGGAAGAAGGTGAGTGAGCAGGGACTGGCGGCAGCAATGGCTGTGGCCTGCTGACCCTAGAGAAACATCCCTAATGCAACATGACCCTGCCAGAATGAGAGTTCTCTTAGGAAAAAGAATCTTCCTAGTGGGCTGCAGGGTTTCGCCCAGTTTTCCACTTTAAGCCCAGCAATGCACGTTAAGACCCCCAGGCAGGTGTTTCTAGTTTCTGAGATCAGACAGCCCACCAGCTGGGAGCTGTTGCGGCAGGGTGGTGGGCACCTGGTGGAGGGAGGTGTCCAGGGAAGGCGGCTTAGGTATCCGACAGGCCACTGAAGGGCTGTTGCGGATTTCAGAGGGGTCAGGGAAGTAGTTCTGGTGTCTGGCACCCGAGGGGGCTCTGCTTTCTGTTTCCTTTCTCCTCAAAGAAGAGATGGGCCCATAGCCGAGGCTTCCCACATCCCTAAATCTGGACGCTGCTGTCAGTAGGCAGGGGATTGGCGGTGGTGGTAGTGGGGGCAGTGGAAGATTAGCCACGGCCCAAGTGTTCTCAGAGTTCAAGCGGAGCAATTGTAGCTCTGCGCCGTGGCTACCTTTGTCCCTTGAACCTATGCTTTCTCTGTGCTTTCATGTCTGCCCTCTGAATTCAGTGGAAGGAAAGGAAGAGAACACGTCTAGTGGCACAATGGGATGATCCACTCGAAAGTGCTGAGCCGAGCTTAAAAGTTCCCCTTCAGGAGCCAAGCGACATTCCCTCCCCGCCGCGTGACTCGGCGTCCGAGAACCAGCAGATCGACGCGACGTGGCTTCGCGCTGCAGTCCCGCGGGTGGGCACGCGGGGGCAGAGCCTCAGCCTCCCGCGCCCCGCGCCCGCAGTTGACATTCCAAAATTGGGGGATTTTCCACGCTGTCCTCCCCGGCACTCGGCCAGCTGTCCATTGTTGTCTCGGAAGAGGCAGAGGAGGGCACAGGGTCTGTTCTCTGAACCTCGCTGGGGCCCACGTTTCACGCTGCGCAGACAGGGTTTTGTTTGGGGACAAACTTTAGAGGCGACACGGTGCGCAGTGCGGGAGGCTAGTGAGGACTTCCTCCTCCAGTCTCTCTCCTGCTCTCTGCTCCGGCGGTCAAGGACCCCCCCCACCCTGCGGCTCCAGTTCCCGTCCGTCCTTCAGCCGCATGTCCCCCCTCCCT